>BMAT01009954.1:77440-91236 GCA_019649035.1 Elysia marginata | reverse complement strand
CTCTCTCTCTATCTCTCTCTCTCCCTCTCTTTCTTTCTTTCTTTCTTCCCCTCTCTCTCTCTATCTCTCTCTGTTTTTCCCTCAATTTTTCCATAAAAAACACATTCACAGACCTTTGCACACAGTTTCTACCTGTACCTCTTTATCTTATTGTCTCGAAGTATTCATATGTCTCTTTCTGTCTGCATGATTGTCTGTTTGTATCTTCTTTATGTATTCATATATCTCCCTAGGTTGTCATGACGCCGGCCACCAATCTGTACCTTGACCACGCTTACGAGCCGGACCCCGAAGAAAGAGGACTTTTCTGGGCTACTAGGTTAGGATTTTTTAACATTATGAAACAGAACATATCTAACAAGATTTTGCATTGTTATGTTATCATCGGAAAATAGTTTACAGGCCTCGTTAGGAAAAAAAACTGTTGTTGGTCCTTAATGCAGGTTCCAAATATTGAATGAAGATCAGGAAAAAAATCATGAAAAAGTAAATTCACTTTGAAGAATGTAATGAAACTCTTTTTAAGTTAGGTGCCCTAATACCTAATGTTTATAAATCAGTCCGCTCTTGCCTTAAAAGTAATTGAAAAAGCAAAAAAAAAATGCTTAAAGTGTATTGCATGCCAGTAGGCCTAATATTCAAATATACTGGTTTTTGTTTCTTTTGCTCAATTTTGTTATATGTTTTGGGTTAACATTTTTGTATAAAACTCGATAAGTATCATAAAGAGGCTGCAAAGTATAATCTTACTGCGGTTTTGTTTGCTTTAAAACCATCTGCGAAATTTTTCGGTTTTCCAGGGTGCATTTTTTCCAAACTCAATCATATCTTAATTTGCCTTACGCAACTCTTTACCTCTCTCTAGCTCTCTTTTTCTCTCTCCTTCCTGTTTTCCCTCATCTCTCTCCATCCTGTCCCTCCCCTCTCTCTTTCTTTTTCACTCTCTTCACTTTGTCTTCCTTTCTCTCTCTCTCTCTCTCTCTCTCTCTCTCTCTCTCTCTCTCTCTCTCTCTCTCTCTTTCTCTCTCTTTCTCTCTCTGTTTCTGTATCAAAATTTATGATTCCGCGTTTACACAAATTATGATAACGGAATAGTTATTTTTCATTTTTGTTCTGCTTTCCTTAGTTTACTTTTTCTCTCACCAACCGGCCCACTCATCCTTAATTAGCCAAAATTATTTAATGGTTTACAAAAAAAGACAGCAAATTGAAGTGTATTTTATGTAGAAATGGTCTAAAAAATTTTTACCCCCGACAAGATTCAAACCATCAATTTGAGCGATTTCAGCACCTGTTACTTATTTCGTTGATTTCGCCTCTACTATTAAATTTGCTCCAACTTCTTTATTAATGAACTTAACGCGGGTTTAGAATGAAAAGACAATAAATCAGGCAAGAACGGGCTTATGACGGCCAGTATAAAACGCAGGCTATTTTCTTTGTCTGGTTAAGGTTTCGAATAATAGAAAACCTTGATTTGAGAAAATGCAAAAACCATTACGTTCCTAACTCTGGACTTGCAACATTGTGTCACCCTTAACGTTCTTTTGTCAAGTAATCAGAGATTAAGAGCTGTTCAATCTCTACCATGACCGCGAACCGTTATCTGAACGCTGTTACATACCGTAACGGACCTAACATTCTACAATTATGTATAACTTCGTTCACAGTAAACTTATCAGATTCCACCCTTCACATTGTCTGTACAGGTACTCAGACACTAAGAAAGTGTTCTCCACCATGCCAGAGAACCTTTACTTGAACGCCGACACCTACCGAAACGGACGTAACATCACCATCTGCCAGGGTCCCGACGCTGCCACCCAGTGCCCCAGGTTAAACAAACCCGAAAACATTGAAGGTTAGGCCGGAGCGGCGCAAAGAGATCGAATCAAATTTAGAGCTTCTTGTTGATGATGTGTTTTGCAACGGTCAGATGTAAACCAAAACTGAAGACGTAAATAAAAATATAAAAAGTGTTGGGATTTGCATTCACTGTGAGAAGTTTAAGGTAGGCCCTACTTGGGTCACAAGAAGAAACAGAAGGAGGAATCATATCCCGAACAGACTCACTAGAGGAAATAGTTTCATTTACATATTTAGGAAGTACTGTCGACCTGAACAGAGCAACAAATACAAAAGTCAAAACAGGAATTAAAAAAGCCGATATCAACATAAACAAACTAAAGGGATTTGGAAAGCTAAAATCAAATCCCCCCCCAAAAAAATCAAGATTAGACTTTACAACTCATACATCAAATCAGGTCTTCTATGCAGATATGAAACTTGGAAGGCCACACCTGGAGCAATAGGAAAAGCTGGATATTCTCACAATAAAAGTGCATGACGAAAAAAATAGTAATGAGAAGATGGCGTTGGACACACTGAGGAAACCACGCAATAACATCACCAGACAGTCAGTTCAGTGGAGTCCGCTAGGGAACAGAGGCAGTGGGACATGAAAGTGATGTGTAGAGACGGAAAAAAAATTAATGATGCGAAAAGAATGGGGGTTATCTTGGACAGCTTGTCGTGGACTGAAGTATATGGCATTAACTTATCCGTGGCATATGCCCTGCCAAGGATGAAGAACTATTTTGATATTTGTTAGAGTATTTGCTATATAGACGTTGAACTACTAAATTTCAGATTGTATCAAGGCCGTCTGGTATATAGAGAGTCTCGGGTTCGAATCCAGTTTATGCTGGGCTTTATCGAGGCTGGAAAACCCTCGTTGTCCACTCAGATTTGCCCCAAAACCATAGCAGATATATAAGTAGGCTATTGCCAGTACCCGCTTAGAGTGAGGGAGTATAATAGAGATGCTTTTGATAACAGTGTGTGTGTGTGGGGGGGGGGGGAGGAAGGGGAGTAAAGATTGACGTTGTGTAACAGAAAAAGGGATGTAGAAGATAAGTCAGTGTCACTGAAAGCAATATGGAAAGACAATCAAGCTATATTAAAAAGCTAATTAGGCAAACATAGAGAAGAAACCTTCAGCGTAAGCTTAACTGCCTGGAAATAAATGAAAGATAAAGTGTACATTTGTTTAACGTAGGAGATGGAGAAATACGTGAAGGAGGGTAGAGGGGATGAAGAAGAGTGAAATATTCTACTATAAGTTATATAGACTGATAATTTTTGCTCTGTATGAGCAATTAGAAAATCCGTGAACATCTTAATAAACAATGAAGTTCTTATGCTTTTACTGTTTCTATCATTACCACAATTGAGAGACATGCAGACAGACAGAGAGAGAGAGAGAGAGAGAGAGAGAGAGAGAGAGAGAGAGAGAGAGAGAAATAGAGACAGACAGACAGAGAAAGGCGGAAAAGTGCAAGAAATGATATTCTTCAGCTTTTGATTGATAGGAAAAATGAGAAAATTTCCTTTATAATTTCAATTTGATTTTTTTTCTACTTTCATTGTTTATTTAAGTTTAAATGGATAGTCAAAAAGGCGGAAGGAGGAAGGCAAAGAAAGCAAAAGAGTTAGTGCCCATGCTAAGATGCTCTGATAGTTGAACCGATAATTTTGTTTGTTTACATTTTCAACATGAATTTTTTTTCACTTGCTCGTCAGGTATCCAGGGAAGTTTGTTCGGGGAGCTGTTGAGAACGCAGTGGGAGACAGACTTTATGTTGCTACCCCGGATGTTGGCGCTAGCAGAGCGGGCCTGGCACAAGGGTTAGTCTCTCTTTGGTTTGAAAAAAAAAAGTCTGATAAACCAATAGCGTATTATATGTCGAACATCGGAAATTGTTACTTGAGAAAATATCTCTAGAACAAAATAATTGTATCCATTTGGTTTTTTTTAACGAAAAGAAGTGTTGAAATCCTTCCACACAATTATAATAATTATATGCAATAACCTTAAAGTATTGAAGCTCATAAAATGCAAGCTTTTAAAGTGTTCAGCGCTTTTGTATTCGACTTGTTGATTTATTAGAATGGTTTACGAGACATATAGAGTGTTGGGAAACGTAGACTATTTTGCCTTTTGACAAGTCCTAAAGAGCCAGATATTGAAACCATAGTAGAGAAACGGTCTAGCTGGGAGTATTTGACGCTGTAATTGTATTCTTAGTGGTATTAGGCACCCGGCTTTAAAGTCGGGACATCCGGGGTTTAATTTCTTGTTTGGCAGATTGAAGTTGGGTTTTAGGGAAAAACTCTTTTTTTTATCTAAGCCATTTTTATTGGTTCCTGCTAAAGAAAGTAACTAAAATGTAAAAAAACGCTGGTTAAGTTAATTTTCATGTGTGAGTCTAAAGGGTATAATTAGTGCTCGCCTATCGTGCAGAGCGAATGGGGCATTTACTTGATTAATTAAGGCCACTAATATTTTAATAATGGTATTGTTCTGGGCTCCTTAACTGTCGTATATAATATATATATGAATAAATGTAAATATTTCAGTGATATAAATAAGGAATCCTAATCTATTTCGGAATTTATAAGTTGTGTAAGTATTGTTCTATGCTGCCAAGAAGCACTCCATAAATTTCTAATTAGCAGCAATAATTATTTGCTGTGAACAGATCTCCAAAAATTTAAAGCTGTTAATGGCATCGTTTCCTCAGCCCCGTGGGAGGCAGAGTCTGATCCACAAAGAATGAGACAAGGCATGGAGCAAGACTGGCAACGGTTCTCAAACAACCTGGGCCATAGGGAGTTAGCGCGTCTGGATCGCCTTGGCTTTAAGTACAGGCTTCCTCCGCCTGGTGCCATGTGAGTCTGATACTAGCGACACTGTGAGAACTGTCCTCGTTGATGCTTTGTTGTCTTTTCTCGCACTTTATCGAAGATAGAGATAGGTTTAAAATCGATGAAAGGAAATAAGGCATAACTCCACCTTGTTATTTCAGAGGAGAAAAAAAAGTTGCTTTAGGTTAAATGAAATGAAAGAGAAAGGTAGAAAAATGTCAACCTAGCAACACTTTGAACTGCTTATTACTAAATTTGCATAATCAAAAACTTTTTTTAAAGTTTTTTTTCTTTATGTCACAGCAACAAGAAAAGACAAAACTTTAAGGAATGAAACTAAAATCTAACGTCCTTTGGACTAATTTCATTACCGGATACCACAGTATAGGCTTTTTTAAGAAACCTCAGCCGAAACCCATCTTTCTCTGGTTTCTATAACAAATTACATTTTTACCTAACATAAATGTGTTACGAGTATCGAGCAAGATTATGATCACGCTAAAATCTCATTAGCGTGGACTTAAAGAATGATCTTACATTGATCTATTGCCTCCTGTAGCCTAGTCGTCATAAATTGCAGCTTTGTTTGTTCTTTCTATTTCAGATGAGGAATACAACTGTGCCTTTTGTCTATTCTGATCCATTTTGTGTACTTTATCCGAGTCTTTATTATGAATTGAGTTTGGTATCTTCGTGCTGGAGTTTCGTCTAGTCGTGATTCAGGGCAATCGGCCCTTTTATTAGTGGTCTACTAACAGATTTTTTAAAATATGTTTGCTGATTAAAATGCATACCTAGAGAAATTAAATATGTTTCTTAATAAATCATCTTTGTCAACCTTGGTATCAGTGCAAGGGGGGAAATTGGACTAATATAAGATATTGTGTTTACTAGGTCACACAAAATAAAAAAAACCCGTGCTTTATAAAAGATTTTTCACTTGGTTTTAAGGCACACATAGGCTCTGTTATCGAACAATAATATACAACCGAGAATCTGAGCCATCTGAAAAGTAACAGATAGCCTCTGCGCCTAATTACTGGCTCAAAACAAAATTTATAAATCAATTCGTTTCCATTGAGAATGAAATTTCAGGTCACAGTTTTTATTTTACGAGGCGTTAGTTGTTTGAGCAACCCGACCGCTCTTATCTCCGCTTCCAAACTTTGAAAACTGCATGAAAATAATCTAATTTTTGTGCAAAGGTATTAAAACATCTTTTGATTATAATATATAAAGACAAAGGTGTGACCATTATCGGTTTTTTTTTCAAGGTCCTTCATCTTATTTAAAATTTTCGACATCTGACATATTTTGGCTGCTCGTAAGACAAATAATGAGCAACGGAAAAAAATCAGTATGAAAGGAATTTCAAGTGATTCGCTTTGAATTGCGAACTTTCCTAGTCTGTAAACATGAGTACTCTTGGTTTTCCCCAGAGTTATAAACGGTACAATACAGACCTCTGTGACCTTCCCTGGTCTCCCAGTAGAAATTTCCGACGATGCTGGAAGTACCTGGCGTTCTGCAGATATCGGGACTAAAACTTTTGACCCTGCTAAGAGATACTTGCTAAGAACACGGTGGGTGTATTGAGAATGTAGAGGTTTACAGCGTAATTATGTGGCAGCAGATATAGACAGAGAAATTTAAAAACAGTTTTAAAAAATCGCAACAAGCATACTGTCAGTTATCTATTGCAAACTTTTAGTTTATCTTTGTCTAAAGTTGCCAGCGTATTTTGAAAGAAAACTTGCTAAATGTACCTATGAAGCCTATTTAATGTTAAATTTCCGTTATACATTCAATCATATCTGTAAAACCGCATCTATGAGCAAATTGAAGAGTTATTGATATGCGGTGTATATACCCTGAGGTTGGACTCCACCACGGATCAGGCCTTAGCCCCTTTCTCTTTACCACTGTGCTAGACACAATCAGCGAGGAGTGCAGAAACGGGCTAAAATGGGAGCAGGTCTTTGCAGACGACCTGGCAATCATAGCTGACTCAGAGGAGGAACTCCAGAGAAATGGCTGAAGTGGCAGATTGGATTGGAGAGCAAGGGACTGAAAGTGAATACAGGGAAAACTGAAGTGATGGTTAGTGGCAGGAATTGAACTAAGGCGAGCATCAAAGATAAGGAAGGCAGGAGCTGAATCAACATGGATCAGTTCAAATACCTAGGGGTCACATTCAGCGAAGAGGGGGGGGGATCAGAAACAGCAGTAAGAGCAAGAGTGAAGGCTGCGTGGCAAAAATGGAGAGAACTGGGGCCAGTCATAGCAGATAAAAAGATACCAACAAAGTTAAAGACCAAGCTATATACCACAGTGGTGAGACCTGTCATCTTGTATAGAGCAGAATGCTGGACGATCGGAGTGAAAGAGGAAAACATTCTAGAGAAGACAGAAATGAGAATGCTGAGAAGAATAAAGGGGGTGACATTGAAAGACAAAATGAAGAGTGAAAGTATCAGAAAAGAGCTGGGGGTGGGGAAAATAAAAAGCAAAGCAAGGGAGAGCAGACTGAGATGGTTTGGGCATGTGCACCGAAGGGAGCAAGAAAGCAACCTCAGACAAGTGATGGACATGGAGGTCCCCGGAAGGCGACCAAGAGGCAGACCCAGAGGGAGATGGCGCGATCTGGTGGACCGAGACATGCGAGAACTGCGGGTGGTGCCAGAAGATGCAGACGAAAGAGATTTTCGGAGACGACGGATCCGGATCGCCGACCCCTCCCTGGGATAAGGCGCGAGAAGAGAAGAGAGAGAAGAGAGGTGTATATACTCAAAAATATACTAGTATTGTAATAGCAGTAGTAGTAGTAGTAGTAGTAGTAGTAGCAGCAGCAGTAGTAATAGTAGTAGTAGTTGTTGTTGTGGTAGTAGTAGTAGTAGTAGTAGTAGTAGTAGTAGTATTTATATGCATTTTTGTTATTATTAGTTTTATTATCATAATAATTATTTTATTGTTGTTATTACTGTTATCATTATGACTATTTTTTATTATAATAATATATATAAATATAGACTATGAATTATAACAATAATAATAATTATTATTGTGATAATAATAATTATTATTATTGTTATAATTGGTGTTGCTGCAATTTAATTTGTGTTTGATGGCAGTGCTATATGTACCCAAATTGAAAATTGGTCAAAGGTATGATTTTTCGTGATACAGTCCTGCATTTTTTTTCGATGAGTTAAATAAAAAAGCCTTAAGTATAATAAATGTTTACGACTTTGCCTGAAAGGATATTTTACAGATGATCAAAAGCAGGAAAGTATATGATAAAGAATCTCAAGGCAAATTAGGCTAAGAATGTAATACGTTTTATGTTTTAGCCAACAATTGCAGTTAATGTGGTTTTTTTCATTTTATACTTGATCTTTTGAAGAAAACGATAATCTTATTGAATAATAATAATAATATTAGTAATAATAATGATAACAATAATAATAATAATAATAATAATAATAACAATAATAATAATAATAATAATCATAATAATAATAACAATAACAATAGTAATAATGTAGTTTATTTATATCCCGCCCTCTCCCTCAATTTGAGGCCCAAGACGATACAATTAGAATTTAACTTGAAGCAAATACATTCATTTATAAAGGTACATTCATCCATTACAGACTTACAAAACTTTCATTCATAACCATATTGTTCAGAGGGAAACCGAAAAAATCTAGAAATTGACTTGCATCAGGTGGATTTTAAGACGGTCAATGATGAAATTTCTCTCAATGACTGAGGTAGAGAATTCCAGACTGATGGAGCGACATGGGTAAAAGATCGATCTGCTAACTTCTTTACTTCCTTTCTTCGGCACTTTATTATTAGTATCTTTTTAAGAAAACGATAATCTTATTTAAATACTTACAATCCTGTCCAATCCTTTGATAAATTAGTTAAACTGGGAGAATAATGAACTTGAAACAATGATTTAAGGTGAGAGTTTTTGAGAGAATGTGATAGTTTTACCCCTCTTTATTTCAAAGACCTTTAGTACACTATGCACAAGGCGGGCTTAACAATTTTCAAGGTTGAGGATTACTAAACAAATTAATGTTAAATGTATCGAGTAAGTGTTTACAGAAAGTGAGTTTAAAAAAATCAAATTTTTTTGTAAAAGCCATTAAAAGGAAAATCGAAATAAAATTATTGCAAGAAATTATGAAATGTCTTTTTATCATCGCCGTTACGCTATTATGACAACAAATAGTGTTAAGAAAAAATTATTACAACTCAAAGGTTCTTCTAATATATGTAAATTCAAACCTGTTGAAACCTTTTTTTTTACCAAAACCAAGAAACTTTTTTTAGTCCAAAGTAAATTAGTAGTTTCAGCATCGAGCTCTTCATTTACATACTCTTTAAATAGTACTTTGAGTTGATTCTATTATTGTCAAAAAGAAGACATGAGATAACATTAATTTAAAATTTCTTTACAACAAAAAAATAATCAACACGCTTTTCTTCACGAAGCAATTTAGCTAAGTGGTCAATGTACGCAAAAAGCGAAAAATAAGTTCACGATTTTCAAGAGGCTGTATCAAGTAGGTACGCCTACTGGAAAAAAAAAAGGCTTGGTGATAACTATAGTTCTATTAACCTTTTTTTGAACCCATTCGTTATCTCTTTATTCATTGGAATGGCGACCAAATACGGGCTTGGAATTATAGAGAAGTAAATTTCTATGTACTCAAGAATGTACAGGAAAGGGTTTTCAAAAATCAATGTATATTGTCGTGGGTTTTATTTAGACGTTCTTATTTTTTCTGAAGTTGTATTTAAAGTTATACCTCAGCAATTAGGAACTCTGGCACGCCGTCCTCTCCCTCTGTCTGTCTGTCTGTCTGTCTGTCTCCCTGTCTCTCTCTCTCTCTCTCTCTCTCTCTCTCTCTCTCTCTCTCTCTCTCTCCCTCTGTCCCTCTATCTCTCTCGCTCTGAATTTATATCTCTTCATTTTTTGCTATTAAACCATCAAACAGCCCCAATTGTAAAGTAAATTTCGTACCGTATCATTGGCTGACTTGAAATAATAAAGTTTCCTTTTTTTATTTCCAATAGCTCCCCGTTCGGAGAACGAGTCAGCAGAGAGATCCGCCTGACCAACATGGCATCCGCTCATTTTTCAGCTTTGAATTATGGGATTGTTTGCAATATGGCGACTCTAGCCATAATGCTTGGAGTTGCTTTGTAATGTTGCTAACGTAATTTTTTTTTAAATCATTTAGTTATTGCTTATATGCAATTCTCTACTAATATGTGTCTATGAATAGTTTCAAATGAATCGATGAATCGTATGTCACATTGCAAGGTTTTGATCTTTAAAATTGTGCATTTTTTGTGAACTTCCACCCGCTAATAATATCGAAACATTATTAAAAATTTGTGGATATGTATATGAGCCCCTTTCTTTTTAGAGTATAGAGAGAAAAAAATAATTCATTCAAATTATAGTAATTTTTTTCCAAATCAAAATTAAAGACGTCGGGCTCATTTGGGCTGCTCACTGAAAATTTGTTGTTTTTTTTTTATAATAATCATTTAAGTTTCTTTCAAATCAATTTTGTTCGTATATCACTGTAATAAATGCTTTCGTATTTTAAGTGGAAAATTAAATTCAATGTCAGTCTGGAACAAAATATATTACATAGCATTTATAAAACCTTGTATTCCTCATACATTTAACCATTTCTGTAATTAGAAATATTTACTTAGTTTGCAGTAGTAAATTTTGTTCATTGAGAGGTAGAATGACTTTCATATATGATATAACATTGAGTATGGTAGTTATAAGCTTTTTAAGAAATGATAATTTTCTTATAAAAGCAAGCAATTAAAACAAAACTATGAATAACCACATCAGTTTGTGGAGCTTTTTTATCTCGTTCACTGTTTTGGTGACCTTTATATTTTATACTTAGGTTGCTACACCCCTTGCACACATATAAAAAAATATTTGCTAACAGCTTAAGCTTGATTACATCTTTAGCATTCGTATTGAAATTCGCGTCCTTGAAAATATGTTTGTCGAAAAGGTTTAGATCTTCGTATAAACCAATCAAAGGTAATACTTAAACCGTTGCAGGTTTTGTTTTCTTTAATGAGCAGACGTGTCATGATACTTGCTTTAGCTTTTCCTGTGCAACATTTAGCAATTTCTCTCCACTGTTCCTGTAACATATTTTAAAGAAATTATAACATTTTGATGGGTAAATCATTAAAATCATGCTATATAAAGTTTCAAGTATCTAAAGCAATCCCGTACAAGAATGTATCACCGTAAATCCTGTACTGTCATGTATCTTTTATCTTTTATTGTTTTTATCAAAACAGTCATGTGCGTAGACATTTTTATCACTGAATTCACCTTTTATATAATAGAGGCAAAAGTTTGATAACGAATGGAAACAGAGGAAAAAAACAACAACAACAACAAAAGATTAGCTGTTATTCCTGGAGGAAAACTTGTGCAGAAAGTAAATATGGAACAACGGAGCAAAAAGATTAGATACAAATTTTTGGATTTGATTGAGATATAAAAGGCAGTGTTTCTTTGTCCTCACGCGCACATTTCATGCTTTAACTTTTCAAATAATTTCTCTTTTATTTATCTTATCTCTCATCCTTTTAAGACTATTGAATATGGTCGTTAACAATTTTAAGTGAATTTGAAAAAAAAATGCTAAAAGCTCTAAAATTTTACGTCTGAAAATTTAGGATGTATGTGGCAAGAGAGAAACAATTCAAAAGAAGGAGAGAAAACTAGCGACTGAGTAAGGGGGACAGAAGAAGGTGTCGAGTGTAATATGTGTTAAAAAGTTGACTAAAAGGAGGGTGGATAGTGCATACAAAAAAGTAGTTTGCAATGTAAACAGTAAAGTAAAAATCGTTATATGAATTTTATATTGTATCAATATTCCACGGGTATTATAAGATTGAAGCTTAACTGCAAGTACTTTTTTTAACCGAAAAAATCAACCTGACTAGGACAGGATTCAAACTCCGGATCTTTTGACCCAAAAGTTTCGAGTCTTAGCTTTTGATCAATTATGCGTGAACGAAGTTACCGTACGGTTGCCTAGAGCCCATTCACAACAGCTACACTTGGTTATAATCTCCAGCTTGCGGGTTTTTCATTTTTAATTTTCCGAAATCTGAATCTTTTTTCACGGTAGGTAATAATTTTACCCTAATATGTAAGTTACGTTTATTTACTTTACGCAAACAACACTTCTGAGGTTTATCCCGTTATAGATTCCAACTGAATCATTGCAAAAAACTTTGGCATGTTATCACCAACATAACGTTTGACAAAGTTTGTGAAAAGACCCCCGTTCCCTCTTCGTAGATTTCTATCTAACCAGTGATTAAAGACAATAATTATAAAAAATCCCACTAAAGGCTGATGAAATGGGTAATGGTAATGTTGTCTCTTTAAAGCTTTATTTTAAAATTTCAGAGATTAATGGTTGGAAACTTTAGTAGGAATACCTAAGGCCTCACAAATTTTAATAATAGAACAGCTTAGACCAATCTTTTATTGTGTCGGAAATGGAAACCGGAAATACTATCAAAGAAAACTGGATTGGAAATGTTTTTATCTGGAGGATTTTTAGATTAAAATGATAACATTTTTAATGAAATTCCTGTTTATATTTATTAAGTTATATCGTCATGTGAGTATTTGACAGGATTACGTACCACAATGGTATACAATATATGGTGATATAAGGTTACGTTTATAGGCACTTACAGAAAGCCTGTTTAATCATTCTCTTTTGCTTTATTTGTGACGCTGAGGGTGTTCATACGGTCATGGACACCTAAGTGCATCTTACTCACGGAAATAGTACTTGGGTGTCACACTCCATTCGAGCCTTAGTGAGTACAAAAAGCGGTGTCTCCGGCAGCTTGTCCTCTTATCAATCGCTTGATGTGTTATTGGCAAACGCATAGGTTCCAAGATAAACACCCACTTTCCGCGCGCGCACTTCAATTTCATAACGATCACGAATCAAGGTACATACGTAGCAGTTTCGTACTTACCGACAAACTCGACCTGATATTTCACACACAATATGCCTGGGTTCACTGACGCACGGCTACTTGTATCACCCACGTATGGTCCTGGTATCACCCTCGATGTTGCTTAGAGAGATCACAGGTAAGAACGAGGCATGGTTATTGGCTGGGTTCTCATCACCTAGGATAGTTCAATCAGGTGTTGATAAAGACGATTGTATCCATCGCTCTAAAATATCCAAGCAGGCCTTGAAATGACACTTGTATTAAAACCAGGTTTACTAAATTCTCGCAGTACTTTGCAATGTATGTAAATAAGCGCAAAACGAGAAAATGATGTAATAATAACCTTTTCTGCAAGTTATGGGCAAAATTAGGCGTCCAAGAAAACTAGCTTGAATTTCATTCTACCAAGAGCATAAAAGTTGTTCATTTGTTTAAGTTAAGCCTTCGATTCGGCTATTGACTAACCAAAAATGTAAAATGCACTAGACATACCTTGATATAAAAATACTTTAGTGAATTGTATTAATTTTTTTCAATTAGGGCGTTTCGTTGAATATCACAGAAGAATATGTGAGAAGTCGATGAGTTGGCTTTGTAGCCTACTATAATCTTACATTCAGTAAACTGAAAATAAAACCAATTTTTCATTGTTGCAATATGTGGATTTAAAAATATTTTGTTTCTTTTTATAGCGTGCCAGCGTCCTGACTTTGAGGAAAACGCTACATTTTTAATGCCTTTTTTTCTATTTTAGGTCTTTTGAATTTCCCGTTTTCACAGTTTCTTAATGTCTCGCATTCTGTTCAGATGAGACGTAAGTCGAAAGGCCCAGTTTTGAGATACAGGTATTCAATGTTAAAAAGGTGGTAACAAGTCAATTTTTTTTTATTTTAGATATTGATGGTAAAACCGTTTCTAAACACTTTTCACACCTGTTTAAATGTTGAACTTTATGTTTTATGTGTTTAATTCTAATTGCTATGGTTGCTAAGACCTCTACACCTGTATAGTTGTCTAAACTTTAAATGCAA
>BMAT01009954.1:20964-38017 GCA_019649035.1 Elysia marginata | reverse complement strand
TTTTTGTCAGTCTCTTTGTCTCCAACTTCTCATTGGATCCTAAATCATAAGTTTCTACTGCAAGATTAATTTTGATAACATGGGTCTACATCTAGATGTAGATATGATTCTATAAATCTAGCAAGATTTTCCTTTATGCCGGTATGTGGGTTGAAAACAGTTGAGTATAGATTAAAAACTGGTTTTTGAAATGTTATTTGGAGTTGCTGAGGGGTAGCTGATGTAGTCTAGAAAACTTGGATCGTAGCTGAATGAGACATGACGTCATGGCTCTCTCGGACGTCCGGAAAAATACCTCGCTGTAGTGTGCCTAAAGTAGGTTGATATTTTGCTATTTATCGTGTGACTCGTTAATTGGCGGAAAATCGAAAAATAAATATTACCATGATTTGACCCCCAAATCATCAGATTCTGGTGCATGCTCCTAGAATGATACTTTACCCTACCTATCAAACACAAAATTTGTGTCTTTTAGTTTTAGCCATTTTTCTTAACCCGCAGCGGTTCGCAAAAGGTTTTTCTATTTTTTTTAAATATTGGATTTATAGAGTTATTAGAAGAAAAACAGAGTCAAGACATTAGAGAAGGAGTCTGATTGAAATAAAGAGAATAATTTTATTTTTTTTAACTTGTTTTTTTTTGGGAGAAGTCCAATTATTTTGTAAAAAGAGAAAGAACCGTTAAATAATTGAATATTTTTGGAAGTATGGTTTTATGTAAAAGAAGGCATTATCATTTAAATAAATTGATATTAGTAATGAGGCTTATTTTTGGAGTTTTTATGTCGATTTATTTAGTAGATTGCTGCTCACACAACGCGGCACGAGTTTCTTTTGCAAAAGAAACTACTTAAATCAACTGTTAGGTCACATTAACCTGGCTGTTTGCAAACTGATTAGTTTCCTAAAAAACTATGAGAAGTTTTTGTCTATATAAATATTTTAAATGGGCACAAGTTTGTCACGAATAAATAGAATATTCATGACCTCGCGTGTGGGGCTTTTTAATAAGGTTGCAAAACGCGGTGACAATAACTTGAATCTCTATTTTTATACTATTATTGACCAGACAACTCGCGTACTACGGGCACATACGACGTCACCAAAGTCTCCAGAAATCTATTATGGAGGGAAAGATCAACGGGAAGAGACAACGTGGTAGAAAAAGAAAATCCTGGCTTGGTAACATCGAAGAAACGACGACTAGACGGATCAACGAATGTTGTGAGGTTGCTCTAAACCGAGAAGAATGGCGACGCACCATAGCATCCAACCTCTGGCAAGAGACAGAACAGCTGTAAAGGTAAATTGACCATCAAACCAGCACCAAGATTGAAAAGATAATATAAAGGTATTAAATTATCAAGTCACTATCAGGTAACACCGAATGTCTAACCATTTGAGCTCTACCTGCCAACGACCTGCCAAAGACTTTTCGCATGAAGTGGCAATAATAAGACATTTTTTGAAAATAGTTTGAGCCTCAGTCAGTTACAGACCTAAAAACGTCAGAGCAAATCTTTAATCGTTTAAGCTCATATCATGTCAACACATGTGAAGAAGAAGAGGAAGAAGAAGAAGAAGAAGAAGAAGAAGAAGAAGAAGAAGAAGAAAAGAGAAGAAGAAGAACAACAACAATAACAAGAAAGAAAGACAGACAGGTTGGATAGATGCAGAACGAATATTGTGGAAAAATGAGGGGTGAACAGAAAAGAACGATAAAGGTAAATATCGAATGATGGAACGAAATTGGAAAAGATAAGCAGGTGTAAAAATAGTTTTCAGTACAACAAGACAGGCTTTACAGGGAAAAAAGAAATTCGAAGGGCCTAGAAGTACCTTGTGAAAAGACATCAAGGAAGACACCAAAATACCGGGTAACACTTGGAGACAATGCGGAGAGCCTCGCCAAGGACCGGGATGCTAAGAGGACTAAATGTAGCTGACTCTGAATGGAACAAGGACAGAGGCCTAAATAAGTACTTGTAAATGGGTAAGATGGTATTGACTCTTTATTGTGGTCATACTATCAGTACTGTGTAGACAGTAATCAAAGTTGAAGAGCTATATACAAGAGTAGGTGCACACCCGACAACCCCTTGTAATGCTTAATTGAACACAGAAACTGTTTTAAAAAAACAATGATTAAATTTCAGAGACTTTTTCTGGCTTTTCAATTCTTAATGATTTTAATGTTTTACAATACCATGTCAATTTGCATATTACACAGTTGCTGAATGCTCAATGGAGCAATGCAGCTACTGCTACATTGAAATCCAAATTTAAATTATTCTCCTCTATTAGTACTCCAGTTCTTTTCTGTGGGGAAAAACAGTGCATTTGGGAACAAGGAAAAACTTGCTGCAGTTCGATCTAAAACACTGGATATGCAAGATTTGCTCATACGCCGTTTTATAAAGTAATTCTTAAATATATTATAAAAATTATGTAGACCTGTACCTTGCTGTAAAACTTAATGTTTGTATCTATAACGACTTCAACATGTTGCATGCTAATAAACACGTTTTTGGCATGTAAAGAAACGGATGTTTTACTAACGAAGACATGGCCAATTATGTTTTGTTATTAAAAGACAATGCTAGAAAGGAAGAAGTCTGGATGGATGCAGTCGTGAGATAGGCTAATGTCAAGAAAACCTTGACTTTGTTTTAAACGAAAAGCCATGCTTATCTTCAAAAAACTACGCAAAACTGCAAATAAAAATTCTTGATTTTAAAGTTTCAAATATTTTTGTGGAAAAGGTGGCTCCTCTTTAGGACTCTATCAAGTTGAGTTGTTCTATAGTCATCACTGCTAAAATGCTAAAACTGTGTTACAAGCCCACCCAGCCTCCAAAAATTTTCAGTAACTCTGCCGCTGTAACGAGCTACTCCGTCGCAGGCCTTTTTTCGACCCCCCGCCCTTTCCCATCCTCCCTTCTAGCAAGCGCTTCTATGAATTCTAAAACCTAGGCCAAAAAGATAACACAACGTGAGTTCCAAATTCAATGGACAAAATTAAAAAGTCGGCAGGTGGCATGTCGTCCATACTTATAGTCTTGTTCGTGTCTCCATTTAGATACCAGTAAAATAATTATGCCCTACATTATACATGCAGCGTTTGCATAATCATCAATGCTGCGGGCTTCATTAAGTTTTGAGACTCGATCCGAGTTAAAGTGCACTGTGGCCCAGACCTCTTACGGGACGGCGTGTACACAAGGACGCCACTAAAACGCCGCGGAATCTTCTAGGTTTGTGTGTGTGTGTCATCCAGGCTTAACTCATTCCAATGAATATCACAGTGTACTCGTACAATAAAAAAGAATCTCTTTTATTAATCCACTTCTTCCTGCCTCTGTCTGTTTGTTTGTCTGTCTATGTCTCTCCTTATCTTTGCCTATTATTTTGTCTTTAACCATGTTTCTACCCCGCTTCAATCTTGGTTTATGCTTGCCTTTATGCCCGATTCCGTCTTTGTTTCCCTGTAAGACTACCGTTCTCTAGACATGTAGGTATACTGCAAAAGGTTTATGAAAAAGGACAGCAGAAGCTAGATTTATCTAAATTTTTAGAAGAGCGATAAATCTGGTCGATGAGCTTCATTCTTCTCCCCCCCCCCCCCTTCTACTAACCTTTTACTTAGTTGGTTCTCGAAGAAACGCGTGTTAAACACTTAAAAAAAAGAAAAAGAAAGAAAAACGTAAACTAAAGGGACTGTTTTGGTTTACAATTGAGCTTCTCACGAGTCCTCATGTGCTGGTACATGTACTTACGGAAAATCGTTTCACAAATCGTATTACCTTAGCATGCTGCATCGTTTCAGTTCTACATTAATTTGATATCCCTTTTCATTTATTCAAAAAACAGGGAAGCAGGAAAAACGTAAGTTTTAGTCTTAAGCTGCCGTTTTTTCTTATACATCATCATATACATTCTATAAAGATATTTTTTACAAATCCGTTTGTCTATTTAGAACTTTATACTTTTTTCATCACCTTTATCTTCTCCTCTCTCTTTATCTTTTTAACAATTCATATGTTTGTTTCGTTTAAAAAATATGAGTTTATTGATTCTTTTACTAGGATGTATATTACTTACCCCGTTAGTATATTCAACTGGGCTGTTGATCTATGCTCTGTTTTTTCTCACATTTGTCTTCCTCTATTTATATAAATTGTAATTGGAAAGAAAGGATTAAAAATATATTTTTGCTAACAAACAGCTAAACCCAAAAAAAGAATAGTCGAAATTGACATGTGCTGACACGCGTTTTTTGGGAAAACAAATTCAAATCTTAATGATTTTGTATTCATACAAAGCCTAGTCATACATATCCTTCAGTTTCATGAATCAGGTAGGCAGTGATTTTGAATCACCTCTCTGCTGTTTTGTAGGGCATACATAATTTAGTGCAATAATCTATATACATTTTATGTACAATGCGTATGATTAGATACGCGGGGTATGAATACTTCTTTTAAATTTGCATTTATGAGGATGTTAGTCTTAATGCTATCGTTGCTCTATCCAAGTGTGTTTTAAACAGAAATCTAAGAGATTTTTAATCGTTATCGTGCCACACTTAGCTACCCAGTTCAAAACACGCGAACACGCTTTGGACGAATTTTGAGTACAAATTGGACCAAGCAAAACTGAAAATTCTGAACGCTCTCCAGAGGATTTCTTCGGAACACCTAGAATATAGCCAAAGACGAAACGTAGCAAGCTCAGGAGCCGCGGCCGCGTATGTAGTTAAAAAGTATTTAAAGTTTAATTTGTTATGTTTGTTTGGAGAAATATTCATTATATTATATTGCATTTTTCTGTTACAAAACGCACAAAAGTATTGATGAAGAAAGGCAACAATCTTGTTAAAAAGGAGATTTGACCGTAAACCATCCAAAGATTATAGGTCTCATATTACAGGGTTTGTCTTTACGTCTTTTTTTAAAAGAAAAAGTGAATAAATTGTATAGATTAGATCATACTAATATTGCTAAAATGGGATTAAAAATATGAGTCAAGTTTCTTTTTTTAAAAGAGAGTCGTTCAAAAAGTATTGTACTAAATATCATAACTTTTCGATCAAGCAACATTTGATGACCTTGTTAAAAGTATCAAAAGCTTAAAAAGAGCACATCATTTGCACCAAAGCTCGGCAATGCCATTTAATGCCCCCAAGTCACCACCCTAAATATTTGTCAAAAATAGAGGTCAGAGGAGTCGTTAGATTTCCTAATGCAAATGAAAAAATCCAACCGAAAATCATGTAAACATCATTGGACATTCAATTAGTTAAAATGATTTGAGCAAAAGTCAAGTAGCAGTAAAATGAGTGTAGGCCGCATTAGCCGTGTACTGGCAGATTACCCCTTCCATTGGTGATGAAAATCTTTATGCTTGGATGCGTTTATAAAGATCAAAATGTGCGTAAAAAGGGAAACGACTACCATTCTATAAAGTTTACCAAGCACTGTACCTGATAATGTTCGTTCTAAGATTGGCTTTCAAAAGACTTTTGCGCGTGGGTTCCCAAACAGATCATTGAAGATCACAAGTTGTATACGTTGTCTAAGGATATATTTATCTTTGATATTGTCACACCCCAAGAATCTAGTTTCTAAGCTATTGTATGAAATTGTTTCCCAAGCAACCAAATATTACTTATCTCTCACTGTATGCCTCCATCTCTTGAATTTCCTCATTGGAAATCAGAAATTTGAAACACATGAAAGCCTTATTAACAAAGAAAACGTTTGGGTGCTTCAGCTTGAAAGAATTTTCTTCAGAGAGGCAAATTTTTAGCAAAGACGCGTCGATAGCCTTAAGAAACTTGGTACGATTTTGCATGATTTACAATATGAATGTATCAAACTACAACGATTTTCACAGAATGTTTAGAAAATCCACAACAAAATAAATATATCTTGTTATCATATAAGATATATGAGAAGTTGTCTTTTCTCCTTGCGAGATCTAAGATTATCTGCTACGGAGAGGCTTCATATCAAAACCGTGGGTGGGTTTAAGAAGGCATGGATGAAATCTTGTGGTATTAGCAGTGTGTTATATAGGTGGAAAATGGTATACAAACAAATAGATTCAAATGCACCTGTCGATCAAAATTGTAAAAATAAAAATGCAAAATAAATGAAAAGAGCAAATAATATAAAATTGAATTAAAAGCTTTTCCACAGTTTTTTTATTTCCAGTTTTATTTACAAAACTTTTGAGAAATCTTCAAAGCCTGTAAACTTAGCTTGTGCAAATGTATATTATGTGCCAAAAGAACTTTCTAAAAGCTTAAGGTTAGCTTGATTTTATACTCATGTGTAAACGTACTGTTTAAAGTTAGCAGCGTTTGTCGAATGTTGGATAAAGTTTTGTGACATGTCGAAACTCATGCATACTTATTAGATCTAAAATGACTATGTTAATATGAGTTAGGCGTTGAACTAACGAAAAAATATATGCAAAAAAATTACACAGAAACCCCGGGAGAATTACAATCATTTTATGCAAATAATGAGCAGAACGAAACGTCAGTACAACCGTAACACAATGAAATATTAAACTACTGAAAGTAGGTCTACGTGATTTAGAAAGTACCCGTATCTTAAGTACCACCAGTTCTGTCCTGCATAAAAAAACGTAGGTTAATCTATATTGCAATTGAAGGTGTGTAAAATTAGGCTTTTACAGTAGAAAGTGACAAAAAATGCTTGTTTCGGATTTGGTTGAAATCTTCAAATTTAGGTCGCTTTGTTCTGGCTCTAAGCCAACATAATGAACAAGAGTGAAGAAGATGGTGAGTTAAAAAAAATGGTGAATTAACTCGAGAGTAGCAGATTTCAGGGCAAGCACGCGCATTAAACATGTGTTCAATGCGGGTGCTGGCATTAACGCACTAAACAGGAATGCGATTAGAGCGCAAATTATCGTTCCTGTTGGCGAACTCCCTTTTTGAAGTAAATTGCTTGTGGGCAAGAACCATAATTTTGTGCACTATGAGATTAGAGCGCAAATTATCGTTCCTGTTGGCAAATTCCTTTTTTGAAGTAAATTGCTTGCGGGCAAGAACGATAACTTTGTGCTCCAGCTCTGTCCCAAATTGGCCAACTAATTCAGACAAAAGCAAAGAAAGTGGAGCATGACTTTTCAACTGATCTGTCTCTTTTGAATTTTTTTGAAACAAAATAGGTTTAAGAAAGAGATGAAAAGGGCAAAACCGAAATTTGAAAACTTGCGACAGATTATCACGTAATTGGAGTGTCGGGCCAGCGTGATCTGTGGTCATGGGTCGAACCTTCACGGTCTATGGACTTCTAGGTCTATTACACCAACCAACCCTTTCAAAGTAGGCCTAAACATCACAATGTGTAGTGGCCACTTTGATCCATATCTTCCGAGCGTTTTAGTAAAGGGCCGGCCTTATACACGGTAGCTTAACCATTCTGAGACCATCGCTGGATGAAACATCGAAATATAAACAAACTTTTGTTAAAGGACAGGCCTTTGACGCTCAACTCGCCAGTGTTAAACATGAAGGAAAGTGACATCTATTTACATTTGACGGCTTGGCATATCTGTGGAAGTCCCGCTGGGGCAGACCGTGCTGCACAAACTGACTTACTTGTTTACTCAAGAAAACTGTTGGGACGATTCTTCAAGCTTTCCAGAGCAAGATTTTCGTGTATCTCTTTTTCTTATTGATTTACGGTTTGTGTTTATTCATAACATTAATAATTTGGTAAGGAAGATTATAAAATTTAAACTCCTTCTCCAGTGTAACAATTTTCCGCGTTCTAAGACTTGTTGTAGGGAATACAACTGTTCTGCATTTCTTTGACGAAATTTAAAACATCGCGCTTGGTTCATCAATAATTATTAATTCAACATTAGACCTAAGGTCAATGTTGAGCCATATAAAATAAAAACTGATAGAAATAAGAGTCTTTCTTTTAACTCCAAGCCTCCTTTCAAGTGTTTTCACGCATTTCTCTTTGCTTACCTAGGCTCACACTATCATCCTAGTATCGGTACTCAAGCTGAGAGTGATCACCGGTTTCCCCCCTATTTGTGTTTTTGATATGGCCAGATAAAATCTTTGTCTATTAGTACCGGGGTGGTAAAACTTTCACTTTTCTGTCATGACTCCTTAGTTCTTACTTACCCAATATATTTCCTTATTGTAAGGCAAGATGCATATATTTTTTATTAATTTCAAAGGCTATCTTCTCTTTCGTAGTATCACCAATTGCACGACATTTTTTTTTCTTTTTGATAATTTTTTTTGCTAATGAATTGATTTTTTTTTTGTTCTTACCTAAAACATTATCTTGTTAGCTTTTATTTTTTTTCTTCTTTTCTGCTCGGCAGTCTGTGCTCATTTTTTAGGTGTTTACTTTTAGCAAACGGCAAAATCAAATTGAGATATTTCGATCTTTTAAAACTTTCTTGTCTTGCTAGCTGTATTTTGATATCCGTTTTATTGCGGATTTTTTATACACAAGAGTAATCACCAAGGATACTCAACTAGTTATGCTTCAAGTATCAGCTGAAATCGTCGTTTCTGTACCCAACAGGTATATCAGCCTATAATATATAAAAAACCTGTAGCGCGAGAGATCTTATTACTTGTCTTATTTAAGTTAGACCTACCAAATGCCATGTTTACTATATTTGTTGTTTTTACATTACTGTCTTTGTTTTTTTGACTTTTTGTTACTGACTCTGTTATGACTTACACACAATTTTTGCTGCATGTCAAAACAAGTTGATCAGTAATAGCTTTAGGGTTGTTTGTTGGTTGGTTGTTCGAATTTTAATGAGCGAGTGTCTTACCGCTAAGCCACAGAGCCGGCAATGGCTTAAAGGAAGTCAATCTTTCTCCACTAGCATCTTTCTATAAAAACTTAACACTACCGCGAAAAGTAGGTCTACGAACTCGAATGGTCACATTATTGATGGCAACTCACATTTCTATTGTTTCAGACTTATGAAAAAGTTCTTGCAATATTTCTCTTGAGATGAAGGTGGCGTGCAAAAACAAGATATCAACTTCTCTCTTCTCATGCTTTTTGTGTTTGGGAATTTTTTTTGTTCATTTTGGTCTCGGTGGAACTTCTTGTAAAACGGATATTAGCAATGGACAGCAATTTAAGTTGTGGTACGCTGGAAACGTGTTTGAAAGGCTGTTAGCCGCACTGAAGTAACTTATCGAGGTGAAGTTGTCTCGAAAAATCAGGCATAAATATCAGAGCCCTTTCAATAGAGAATTGTTATACAACACAGTACCATTTTTCTCTTCTTTGAAAACGTAACAATATCCTGTTATATGGAAGCTGAAGCTGTACTTTTTAGCCTCTTGAAGTGCATGACATATATTCCCTCTATATGTTCATGGTAGTAGTTCAGTTTGTCAAAGATTGGACTTGTCTGATTTTGTCGGTTAACTCAGTAAAAGTTTTACCCGCATTTTGAAGAAAGGTGACAAGGGAAAGTTGCCAACGCTATCTGCTCATACTCTTTTTGATGATGGATTAACTTCGACAAAAATACCCACCAGATATACTGTTTTTATACTCTTCAAATTATAGAATTTGGTAACGCTCTCAAGGTCAGAAAAGGAACAGACACGTGTACATACCGAAACAAAACTGTTACCCACTTTTGCTCAGATGGCTTTGTCTTGTTTTCCTCTCTCGATTGTCTATATATTTTTAGTTTTTCATAATGGCATTTGTGGTGAATAATAAGTCACTGACCAAATTATTCGTTGCGTACTGATTTATTTAAATTGATTGTAAAATATTTAAGGTACACCCACCCAGTTTCACTCAACTGTAACGTGATTCTCGTTTTTCATTTAATGAATTGAGAATAATCTAGCAGTATTTTTAACTGCAACAAGTAGTGCTAAATAAAAAAAGAAGAAAAAACACATTAAAGTTGTCAGGACATTGATTTTCTATTTGTTGAATATGAATGTTTATCTCATAAAATTGCGTCCTTCTCCATGCTGTAATTTGAAAGTTATCTATGTCTTTTTGTATTTTTTAGTTGCATCATGCGAAGATAATAAGATGCTATCTGAATGTGGATAGCATCAGTTTTTGTCTTTTTATCTTTCTTTCCGTCTTTGACTTTTCGAATTTTAAAATTGACCATTTGTTTAAAAAATGTCATATCGTACTGCAATAAATCGTGTCATGTGAAAAAGAAAAGAAATTTAACACGTGCTTTTTTTATCGACTTTGCAAAATTTTCCCTAAAAAACTTGTGTATTCGCTGGCTTAAATCTAAAAGGTTTGACTTACAATAGATTTTAGTTTCGGAAAGAACTTTTTTTACCTCAAAGCAGACGTCATATTTGCGTGCATAAAATTGACATTTCCAATACATTTCCCTGGCATTTTTGCTCTTGTTACATCCTTTTATTGAGTTCCAACTGCCGGGTATGGTGACGAAAAAGTACAAAGGTATCTTTTAATCTTTTTTCACAGGTTACTTACAAGATGGCTTGGACCTGCAAAAAGATTTTGGTCCTGATCGGAGTAACATCCCTCGTATCCCCTTTATCCTTGCTGAGCTATTACGGTAACCTCTTGCCGTACCTGGCCTCCTACTACTACGCTCGGCGAGATAAGATCTCACTCTATCTGGACCCACTCTGGCCAGCATCAGTATTCCGGTGTACTTTCACAATAGCCATGCTTTTCACGAGTCCTTTCGAACTACGCTTTGGAATACGCCGCTGCATCATAGCTGGTGTCTTACTTCTCTGGATTTCAGTAATGAGCTGCTATTTCGCCGTGCAGGAACCTCTAGCTCTGGTTTTACTCTTTGGAGGGACTCATGGAACAGCTGTGGGAATTATATACCCAACAACGCTGAAACTGTTACTGCAAGCGCTACCAGACAAAGCTGGTTTAGCCACTGGTTTGCTGTCAATAGGACCTGTTGCAGGAGCTCTAATTAACATAGGTGTGGCATTCGCAGTGATCAATCCATTTGACAAGAAACCAGATCTCTATGTCGATAACAGGGTTTTCTTCTCTGATCCACACATAATACATATGGTTCCCTATTACTTCCTCGTCATTGGGGTAATCGTTGTGGCATGTACTTCTATCGGTGTAATCTTAGCGTTCATAGGCAGTGCCAGACCTGACCTAGAACCCGGGATAAATGACATGGCAACAGAGATCGACCAATTATGTAACAAATTGAATGTCGCCAACGAGCCAGCGGATGAGACAAAGAAAACAAGTCTTTCAAAGTCTTCTGGTGTGATCGTCTCTAGTGTATATACTTCTTCTGAAAAAGACAAATTAAATGGCAATGGTCAAACATACAGTAGTGTGACATTCCATAAACAAGGGGATCACTCTTTAGTCAACGGGAATAAAAACACGGACCAAACAGAAGAGAAGAAAGGCACTACACAACTGGTCGTTCAAGCGGAGTTATCGCCTCGGGAAGCTATGAAAACTGGGAAGCTATGGTGTATATGGTTGTGCTACATCTGTACATCACACACATTCTATTTGCAATCAAATCTATACAAGCAGTACGGACAACTATCCATCGACAACGACTCAATTTTAGTACTTATAGGAATTCTTGGGATGGCAGTCAGTATGATCGGTCGACCCACTGTTGGGCTTTGTAGTGACAAGTTTGGTATCCGCAAGACAACCATGGTCGTCTCCTTAATCTCAAGTATTTTCATAGCCCTGATGGTTGTCTTCCTCCGCAGATGTCCGCCCCTGTTCGCCATTCTAGTCGTCCTAGAGTTCTTGGCAATTTCACCGCAGACGATGATCTTTAGCCTGCTAACTACGTTCGAGTTTGGCAAAACTCATTGCGCGTCTAATATTGGGTTGGTCACGTCAGGAAATATTATCGTCTTGCTTCTAGAACCGTTTATTGCTGACGGAATGGTCGGGACAGTTGGTTGGGACTGGCTCTTTCTTACAGGTTCTGCAACCGCAGCTGTTTCCATGGTTACTGTAATGACGGTAGAGTGCATCTATCCGAAAAAGAATCAAATCTAAATATAAATTTTTTGCTTCCCAGTTTATGTGAAAGAGGACGATGAGAAACCCATGTATGATGTTATGTTTTAACCTCAACCGATGCTTTAAACAGTTCAGTGCATACTTTTTTTTCTATTGTCCTTTGTTGTTTACATAACTCCTCTATTAATTGTTTGATTTCATAAACCAAAAACAAGTGACTCTGGTTTTGGTGTTACTTTATGTTTTGTTTACAAGCTATAAAACATACGCTTTATTTTTACAGTTACGGATAAGCCTTGGAAGTTTGCCGTTGATTTGGCTTTACTTCATTAGACTGTCTCTTTAAAACTTTCAAACACAGAGACACCTTTAATAGCAGCAAATTTTTCTTTGTGAATCAAATAGCTACACAAGTCTTTAAGACTAAGTAGAATCTATTTATTTTATACAAAGTTATACATTGTATCTGTATTTAATACGTTTCATCATACAAAGTCCTAAACAATCCTAGACAAATTAATCGCACCAAATTGAACGGTTTATTCTTCCTTGGCGTTAAGTAGGCAGGGCTTTTAAAAGATCTACTAAGCCAACTTTTCTGATAAGAAGGAAATTTGATAAACAGAATATAACTCAAGTTCTTGTTCTTTCAAATCTATTTCACAAACACGACATTCAAAATGTTGGACTAAAATTGACTAGCGCTGTTTTTACGCTTATCTCGCAAGAAATCCAAACAATTCTGATGTCTTCACAATTTTTTCATTACCATGCGTTAATTTTAGAACATTGCGCATTTCTGGTCTTCAAAATTTGAAAAGCTGCATTACATAAGTTATGTTTTGTGGAGAAGTATAAGAAGTTATATAAACGAAAAAAAGGAAACAAAAAAAGGTGCAAAGGTGTTTTCTTAAATTACAATTTTCGGACTGGCTGTCAAACATTTAATTTTCAATAAAGAGATGACTGAAAACCAATGGCAGATGAAACGAAAATAAGATAAGGCAAATCTCGTAAATGGATAGGCCAAAACGATTCCTCAGGCACGTATAAAACCAGGATATAGCGGGAAGCCCAGTTAATGCCTTTATTTATTGCTTGGTTTGAGTGCGCGAATCAATGGAACGCACCGAAAGCGTCAAGTCATAAAACACCTCATTAACTGCTCACAAAATCGTCAGGGCTAATTATCTTCTTCTGCGCACATCTTCGACTCACCAGCCACGTGAAGAGCGAACGAATATAGAATCTTATTATGTACAACTTTTTATCACGAAACAGTGACATCTGTATCCGTTTTTCAACATTTAATTTTGTAACTTCCAAAATTAGTCACCTATAAAGACAAAGATAGTTTGCACAAGATGCAGAAAATAAACCCGGGGTTGTTCACCTACAAAAGGAGGTAAGAGTGGGTGGGGCCTTCTAAAAGTAGGTGAAATTTGAGGTCAAAGTTTTTAACTTCCCAATTTGTTAAAGGGATGTGAGAGCAGCAGAAGCATTATCATTTCTCTGTAATAATGTTTGTCCTAGATTGTATGAATGTAGAACTTTGAGTGGATTGAGAGAGCAAAGGAGGAGTTAAAATGGAGTATGCGATGGTGTATGAAATATGAGAAGACTGTACAAAAAGTAATAAGGAAACAATCATAACTTAAACGATTATTGCTTTGTAGCGAGCTGAAATTTTGTAGAAACTCACTTCGACTTTTTTACTACTTCCTGATCTGGTCGCCACAAAGATCCATGCACATTTACTAATGGCAGCCATTTAAGTTACTGCTTAAAAAATTTATTGTCAAGCTTTGAGATCCAATATTGGGCTCCTTCACTAAGGTGTTAGTCAAGTTACTCACTCTTTTCTTCCTCAATTTTATGGGGTCCGAATAGGTGGCAATCAATAAGTCAAAACAGTGGCTAGACATGGCATAAATCACTTAGAAAACGATTTCTTAAGACATAGAGATACTCCCCTGTGTAGATATTGGTAAGGACAACAGAATGCTTAGGGGCAAAATCAGACCAAACACAAATACAAATACACAAAAAGAATAAAAAAAAAACTACAGTAGTATAATTGAAACAGAAAAATTCAAACAAAAAAGCGCAATAGCAGTAATCGTAACGAGTCTTTAATATTGGAAGGATAGAGGTGAAGTAAAAACAACTAAGTGAAAAAGAATTTACGACTAGAGGAGGAAAAACAATTAAATACATTGAATTAAACTAAACAGTGAAAAAGATTATAGACGCAAACGAAAAAGAAACAGTATGGACCTTGTTCTAAATTTAGATAAACAGAATAAAGACCAAAAGAAACGCACAGAAATGGAAATAAAGAGAAAAAAATTAAGTATGAAGTATAAAGATAGAGAAAACTTCAAATAGCAAAGAAACGTGAACATTATGAGAACATTTCGTGAACTACCTATGCGAATAACAGTCTACAAATATCTACAAGCGGTGACAAAGAAGAGGCACCACGTTTGATAGAGAAAAAAGTGTATTTTTGTCTCAGATAAGTGAGTGAAAGCTTGAAGGAGAATACTTAAAAAATACCATACACTCCGATTTGTTCCCAAACCAAGGTGGACAATAAATGAAAACTAAGAGTTACGGAGTTGCCTTACGTAAGAACAAAAGATCCAGAGGTAGACAAAATCAAAAATAGCGAGAAAACCTGGTTCAGCGAAAGAAGTGATAATGAGAAGGTATGCACTGGATGCACTAGATAGAAAAGGATGGAGAGGCGATGTGGATGGCTGTTTGCAGCAGCAGTGGAACACAGCCTTGAAAACTAGATTAGAAAATGTTCAATTAGTTACATAGATTATTGGTATGGCAACCTTAATGGCGAGTATTCCTCTACTTAAGAGATGGATGATATACACCTATCTTGTCAAGGTGTTATGTGTACTTCCATATATCTGTCTCTGTCGCCGATCACGGTGGTAAGAACTTCCATTTCTGTCTCTATAGCTCTCACTTCATTCAGATCCCTGCTCTTGTATATCATCAATGTACATTGGCGTGCCTTTCTCAAGTCTATCTTAACGTTTTTTCTCTTTTCAGCTAAGCTATCCTCACTTTCCTGCTTTTCTCTTGCATTCCTGAACCCATTAAAACAAATTCAAATTGACATAAACTGCATTCGCAGATGATGTCAAATTCAACGGCTCAATCTTCATCATAAAAAGTGAAAACATTAAAAAATGGGAAAAGTTTCCCCTTATGTCAATGCCGGTGACAAAGGAAGACAATATCTTCGAGCAATAAAAAGACCCACTGGAAAGCAAAAAGTAAGGTTCTGAATAATTTCACATTTGAAACTAATGAAACAAAGACTGTCTAAAGAAGTACAGGCAAAGTGACGAAAAAACCTAACAAACTATACAATGCAAACGTAAAATCTATTCTGACATACAACTGTGCAATATGGTCCGGGACACAAGCTGAATATTACAAACAAGACACGCTCTGCAAATAACAGCGGAGAAAAGTACGGATCGTGCTCGATTTAACACTACAACAATTTCCAATTAAAAAGAGCGTTTTTGTATAGCGCCTAATCCACTAATGTGCCAATACCACCAAATCACCTTCTGAACTCCCAGAGGAGCAGCCAATATAAAGCGCATCACCCTAGCACACTGAGAATATCTTTCACTGCCTATAGCCGGGTACTCCTTTAACGCTTGAGTGCAGCGAATAAATAATGTGTAAACAGCCTTTCTCAAGGACTAAACGTCGACCTTCCGAAAGCAGGAATCAAACCTCAGACCTGTCGATCCGAAAGCCGAGCGTCTACCACTATACAACGGCATTATAGAGGAACGATAGACAATTGTTTTGTCGCATTATCAAGGTCAACCCTTTACGATACGAACGCAGAGGAGACACTTAGGTCCCATATCACCAGACTACGCAAGAAATTTTATGCATCTGTCTGAAGGGTTTACAGTAAATTCTTAGGTAACATTGACTTGAGGAATATAAGTAGCCAAATGCAAATTTATGAATTTCAAAAGCAAAACAGAAACTAGTTGACCCCATAGAACCACCAAATAGTTTTAAATCTAAATCATAACACGCCCTAAAATCACGCAAGTCTGGGAAAACACCAGGAGAAGACAACGTGATGGTAAAATTAGGTGATGAATTTATAACAGATGTTCTTAAAACTGTTTGCAAGAAAATAGTTATGGGAAACCGGGGGATGACTATCTACCTGGACACAGTCGCTGATCATAGCACCCCCAAATAGGCAATCTACAAAACTGTTAAAACAATAGGACTATCAGCGTCGTCATCCATTTCAGTCAAATCATGTTGAGAGCCACCTCAAGTAGACTGCATAGCTACATTATTGAACATTATGAAGTATGATGAGATAACTGGGGCACAACTTACAGCATGGAGTTATGCCCCATATTTAGATCAATTAATGTCGGGCATTTCATGTGCGTGTGTTGTTTTTTTTTCGTTTTTGGGATACCAGGTACTGAAAGAAAAATGACTTTGAAGATTTTTTTACCAAAAATTAAAATGACCAGATTGATAGACAAGCTTTATCCATTTGCTGGTTGTTTTTTTTTGTCTCCAAAACATTATTTTGAATGTTCAATGAAATGTAGATGAAGAAGATCGGAAGGAAAAAGAACATCCATATTTAAATTATAGTTCCGCTGACTTCCCAAGTTTGTCGTTGAATGTAGGTTAGATCTACATCTCGATCTACATTTATAATATAAGCCTATATAAAGTTTGTAAAAACTTGACTTATCTTTAGAAGCGAATGTACATAATTTAAGCTTTAGAGCTAGATATAGAAGACTACAATGATTTAGGCGTAGATCCAGATCAAGCCTAAATCTTGCATGATTTTTGTTTTGTTATAGGCTCTGTGCGGCATTTCTTCTTTACGTTACAGAACTTGAAGACCGAGATGTTCCATAAAAAGATATGGAAATACGGAAAGGTAGCATATAGCATTAAGAGGAGGATAAAACAATAGTCTTATAGGGAAACA
>BMAT01009950.1:372123-394650 GCA_019649035.1 Elysia marginata | reverse complement strand
AGACAGAGAGAGATAATATAAAATCTAAAGACCAACATAGAGAGAAGATAGGTCTACAGAACTGAGACAACAGATTTGATACAGATAAATAGATAAGGTCTTCAATGAATGACGATAAAAAAGGAAGGCAACTTTTGGAAATAAACTAGTCTGTTGCCTGACCTGGTCCACCCACACTAACAATAAGGTTTACAGCTTACCTTATTGCACTCAGCACATGTTAAAGTAGGACTAGCTTTCCGAACTTGTGAATGAATCTTAGCATGCTGAAAAGGAAATCAAAGCATGTATATACTGTAAGCATTACATAAACCGGGTTAATGGCTTTGTTCTAAGGGACAAACCTATTTTGTTCATTCTTATCACAAAAAAGCATTGCAAACCTAAATTATTTTTGCACAAAAATGCTACTTTCATAACACTTAATGAATCTTCAAAAATCTGTAGTGTTTTAGTACAGAAATGAAAAGGTTCTCTGAGATAAGCCTCTATTGATTTGATTGGAACAGGACTGGCGTTTAAAAAAAAAGTCTAGAGTTTGTGCCTTCTTTTAACAATAAGCAATGTATGACAATTTTAAATTTAGGCCATGCCCAACTTCAAAACACAGCAATAAAAATATGTGCTCTCATAAATCTTGATTACAGTTCATTGGTTTTTTCCCTGTACTCTACTTAATAAATGTAAATTTTTCATTTTCTTTTAAACATTACACATCAAATACTGAGAAGGCAGAATGTTTACACTAACTTACATACTATTTACAGCCGTAGATAAGCCCTACCTCATATTGATGAAAAAGAAACCAGGGGTCAAACTGTAAAATTTTGGGCAAAGTGTCTACAGAATTGCTATTCTCAGCAATTAGGAATGGAATAAACTGTTTATTTTTTATTTCAACTGCAATTACAGGACTGGTATTTGTATATACCATCTATTGAATCATTGAAAGAAAAAAGGATGAAATTACTGGAAATGTCCATATTGTGCTGATAAGGAATTAGTAGCATGTCATTAGTTATTCAACTTTGGCTCAGAACAGCTGAGATTGCTTATTCACTAAGCCAGTTGCATGTGGACCCAGGTTAGAAACAGAATTAAGGGACTAGACAGATTTTTTCCATTCCTCAAAAAATAGTTCTACAAAACTTCCCTTACCTTTGTAAGCAGATGCTGGTGGGCAAATTGCCTTCCACATATCTGGTAAAAAAAAGAGAAGTGTAACAACCCTGGCTTAAAATGCATTGAAATTTTTTCATAGGCCAAAATATTAACTTGCAGTGAACTTACCAATTCAATGTTATCTTTAAACTTAATTAAGTCAATAAATAACTATAAAACTTGTTAAAACACTTAACTGTGCTGTGTGTATACGCCATAACTGCTGCTGCCCTACTGGTCCTATGCACTGTGTATGTAATCTAGGCCTTAGAGCTTGATAAAACAAAATTTCTTTCATCTACTTTAAAACCAATGCTTGTTTTTAATGGGCAAAAATGGTATCATTCAAAAGGTTGAAGTTTATAAAACTAAAAACAGTCCATGATGACTTTGAATTGAGAGGGAAATGACCAAAAAGTGAATTCATTACAGACATACACACTCACTCACTGCTTGCTTTGCACAGCTGTGCAGTTTTGGTCTACACCTAGCCAATTATTACCAACGAGAGTCGTTACCTTCGGCCATTTGTAACATCAGTAAACAAAAATGTATTAAAATATCTAGTTTTATCATCCAAATTCTAATCTAAGCTCTATTTTCTGGTCAGAATGAGGTCAGATGGAAATTATAGGTCCCAGATTATATGCTATATTTAGTTCTAGATTCTATAAACTAGCCCTCTTTCCAGTTTTGTGGTGGACCCGTTAGACAGATTCCTGACCCCAAACTGGCACAGGTAACTGGAAGTGAAAAGCTGGGTGTGACTGAAGCATTACAGAGGAGGGGGAGGGGGGTGATATGAGGTGAACAGCTTCCACTCTAAATTCCCTAATGTTGGTTCTATTTTTTTAATAATCGAATCAAAAATTTGTGTTTGTGACTACACATGCTTTTCTTCTGTAACCCTATTGCCCCCCTTCCTAGTTTCACAGCACGCGTATCATTTACTATGAACACTTGCTCAGTGTTCAGCATCTTTATTGATTGCGTGTTTCCGATTGACAATCTTCCTAATCCAATATTTGCAAGTCAGCCCCAAATTTTTCCCTGTATTTATTAATTGATGTTCTAAGAGGTTAGCTAGAGCAAGTTTTGATCAACTGATTTCACAAAGATGCTAGTAGACTTACATTTTAAAAGGGTTTTTTTTGTAACAGTCAACAGTAACTTTAACTTTCCTCTAATTTCTTCATTTTCAACTTTATGGTCTGCTACCACAAATAAAAACAAAACAAATGGCAAATTATTTCAAAATATGAGCAATTAAAGAAATTTGAATTTTGTATACAAAACTAGACAGTTTGATTTTGCTACTGGCGGTAAATCTTTTATTTAACAGCATCATGCTTTTAAACATCAGAGACAAAATTTGTAAAGATAATTTAAATGCTTATAATCTAAGTTAAAGGAAGTTGGATAAAGACTTTTGAACAGTTTTACTACAAAGATGTGATGTGTGCTATTCATATTTATGACTTTTTAGACCTGAAAGGTGTAGCATTAAGTTGGCAAGTAATGCTCTGTCAGAGGTAATTTTTTTGCTCTTTGAAAAGGAACCTGTAACTTTTATTTAGCACAAAAATCTGTTCCTGCCGGCAACTATAATAATTAATATATTATATAAATTGATCTAAATGTAACCAACTGAATATTTTAGAATAGGTATTTAGTCCTGACAAACATAAAGGATCTCAGAAATAAATTATTTAGAAGTATAATTTAGGTCCCTTATAGATCAGTTAAGGATATTAATCTTTTTAAGTCTATTACACATTTTTTTCTTGGCCGAAATGTTTTTCTTTGGAAAAAAAAAGAGGGAAAGTTGATTATGCACTTCAGATTATGAAGGCTACAAAACTAATACTCTTGTTTAAAGCATTTTTTTAACAACTAAGTTCTTAGGAGAATTTACAAAATAATTCATACCTGACAAAGAAAATTGCTGTTGTGTGTCAGCTTATGACAATCTCTGCTTGACTTATTCTTAAAGAACTCCCCGCAAATGCTGCATTCAAACATTCGACCTTGGTGAGAGGCCATATGAAGTTTAAAGGTGCTCACAGTTGGAAACTCAATGTTACACTGCTTACATGTTTTCTGGACAGAATAAAAACAATACATGTAAATAAAAAGTTCATTGGTTCAGATACATCTTAAAACAAAAAAATAAATAAAATTTTTGCCACTGTTTGGAACGGGGCTAAAACATGCCAACTTTGTATTAAAAGATCAACTGGCTTCATCACTTCAGGGACACGCACAAAAATCTGATAATTTTAAGTTAAAGCATAGAGAAATTTTTTTTTTTTTAATTTTATTTGATTATATGCTATGTAAACTAAAGATCTCAATTCGCAAGGGAAGAGAGGGTAGAACCAGGGTAGTGAGAGAATCAAAAGGCGCAGTCGGTTTCAGATATGCTGGAACTAAAGTTGCCTGCACATGATCAGCAAGCCCCAATACCTTGCACACATGAGAGACCTGCCTGCAGTAAAGACTTAGCCTATTTCAAGCACTGGGTGAGAGAGCCAAACTCAGCATTAAAGACTTTTTAAAACTTTTCCACTGCCTTCTTTATCTGTATCAATTTTTCATCTGATTGTTGGATTTCCACTGCTTTCTTAGTATCGATTGTATCTTGGTGTAGTTGCTCTAGCTCATTTAACCAGTTAAAAGTTTAGTTATACCAGGCACTTCTGGTGTATTTTCTTTTGCAACTTTGACAGTAACCCTTGTCCTTCTTCTAGAGCTTTTGTCTACCTTGCTGTAAGCTGATTTGTAGTAAGATTTAAATGTGTTCCAGTCACCTCTTTCGTTATCCCATCAAGGTAGATTTTTAGTTGTTTGTATGAGCTTAATTGCCACAATCTTCTACTTTTTCTGTGATCATTTTCAGTTCTATACAGAGATGTTTGCAGACCTGATGAACTTTGCAACCATTTGCAGGGTGGCCTAGCAGCAGTACAGCTTTTGCCACGGGGACCTCACCTTGGGCCATATAATGGAGTGGTGTATGTTTAAGTGGACACAGTCCTGCAGGATATTCTGCATGTCTGCTCCACTCTGACAACCTGGGCTCTCTGTAAATCTTAAAAACTTTGTTCATGGGAAAGTTCAGACAATTGTGCCCACTTCTCAATCTGTAGATTGTGACCTGGTCTGCACGGGGCCAGCTGTTGATTTTATATTTTTTTCATTGTGATGTGGATGATGGTCTTTCCACCTTTTCCCTTTTAAGTGTTTCTGATAATTCCAATTTCCAGAAGAAAGAGGCCTTTATTTATCTGTTCCAAACAGCTCCTTTTTTAGTCATTTGGTCAAACATTTCATCGTCTATTCTTACAATCCTCACTTAAACCCACAAAATTGAGGGCATTTTTCTAATTTAAGGGCATGTGCTACTAATTATGGAAAAATCTTTATTTTTTTAGCTAGAGTCTTTAAACTTAGGTGAAATATTGCTACATGTATTATGAAGCTAAATAAAAAAATGCTATTTTTCTCTTTATTTACTTCTTGGTTGCCATGGCAACAAGAAAAATGGCCGCCACAATGGATTTTTTCTTTAATTTTCAAACTGCTGCTCCTCCTAGAGAGTAAATGATAGACATTTGATACTTTGCATGCTAACAGATTAAATGTATTAAATGTTGTATTCATACAACAGGGATATTTCCTTAATACATTTGCTTTTTTTTAATGAATTTTTGAAAATTTACATATTCGCAATAAGGAAAATACGGAAAAAATTTGTCGTTTTCACCAATAAAATGAAAAGCATTGCATTTATCAAAACTTGGCGTTGACAAAATGTAGATATAGTTTAAACAGACATCCTCACCAAGTTTCAGCTTTCTATGACCATAATTGGCTGAGCCTTAGGAATTTTGATGTAAAAAATTGACCTTTTGAGAAAAACGCGAATTGAAATTCGAAAGTAGTTTTTCTGCACTTTTTACTCACATTTTTGAATTTTTCATGCCAAGTTGTGAATTTCTGACATCCTTTGAAGAATTATTACATAATGCAAAACTTGAATACTTGAAACTAGAAAAATTGAGTCCAATTTGTAAACAAGAAAAGGAAAAAAAACCAGGATTTTCAGTGTCACCTCAAGGCCTCTTTCTCTCCCGCGCTCTATATCTCGGTTTCTCTCTCCTGCCACACAAGTTTCTTTGTGTCTTTTTTCTTTATTTCTTTCGTTTACAAGGACAGATTTCTGTACTACTTCCTCTCCTCCCTGCCCTATTCACTCTGTGACCCTCACTCTTTCTCACTCTATATAACTAAATAACTAAGCCACTCAATACTTCCACGACACAGCCTATCCCCATGTATGATGTATGGCCGCGTGTCATCCAGCTCCCATTGTAGGAGACAAAAATAGGCTATCTAAAATTGTACCAGACTTGAGATTTATGCCTAGGCACCCTGCATTTTCTTCTGACAATTTGAACAGTTTTGTGGTAGGCCATATTTCTCAGGTTAGTAATATTAGAGAAAAAAAACTACTACTGCAAAAGCTCTGTGGTGCATTCCTGGCACATTCATGTTTTCACAGAAAGATCTTAAATTCTGACTCCCCATTTCTGACACTAGAGATGACAACACCGCTGATTTGTAAACAAGGTATACTTTTGAGCCTTGAGTTTTCTCCTTTTCTTGCTACTAAGATGGGATACAGATTACCACTTCTTCACAGGATCAGTAAACAGAGAGATTGAAAACAAATCCTTGTTATTTGTGCAGTTTGTCTCTGGTCTTGTGCCTGAATTATCGCAGTGACCACAAGCTAACTGACCTATCAACTTTTCTAACTGTCCCAGGTCATTAATTGTTCTTGTCTGCTCTAACTGGGGCAGGGCCTGCAGCTAAACTTTTACTACCATGTTTAGATTCCTAAAATCTTTCTCCTAACGACTGCTTGAGCTGTGATTGTGTTGGCATTACTTCTAGTTCTAGACCTAGTGGTTGCCGCCACTATTTATTTAGTTCTTGACCTGCATCCAAAGTCTTTTCTGCTGTACTTTGCTTTACATTGCCTACATCTAGCTCTTGTTCTACACCTAGATCTAGCTCTAGATCTACATCATGATCAATAATTTGATCGAGGGTTTTTACACTTTTGATTACATTCGTGTCTGTCTCTCTCGAGATAGATCTAGAACTAGATCTACTTTCATTAGTCTCATTTTCAATTCTTTGCTTACGAACAGAGGCAAGCTGGTGTAAGCTAGATTTATTCTTTGCTTTTGGCATTTTCTAATTGATTTAGTCGTCGCGAATTGATGGCTAGATTGAGTTGAGATAACTGAAAAGATGCCATTATCAGTTTGTTTACAATTGCGATAGCAATCCGGAAAAAAATGTTGTGTCTGAGTAGCCCCCATTGCGCATTCGGTAGACGGTCGTGAATTAGCGTAGCCTAAAATGCGCCGAGATGTCAAACGGGAAGCGAACGGGAAAGGCCGAGAGCCTCCCAAACTGCAAAACGAAAGTGTGTCATGACCTCAATACGGATATTACCTTATATGGGGTTTTCATTATCAAAAGCAGGCGTCGGAAAACTCCGAATGATGAAACAAGCTACCTGAACAAGGCAACGAGAGTTTATTATTCAAAGAGAGAAGGTCGTAACGATTACATTGATACCAAATAAGTTAGTATTCGAAGTGCTATGAGCTCTGCTATGTTTGTTTGAAATTCATCAATTTAGATAAAATTTTCAGTTTCGTTTGAAAACTTCGCACCCACCTGTGCTTTTAAAATCATTTTTTAACTAAAATAATAATCTTTCATCGCTAAAAAGCTGGAATCTGAGTATTCAGAACATGTTACTGCAGTAGAAAAGCCCAAAATCCAAAAATCGATAATTTCAACCTTAAATAGGTAAAAATTACTCGCACATGCCCTTAAAAGATAAAAATACTTCATAATGTGTATAATTCAGTTTAAGAGTTAACATATCTAAGTTTCCAACAACTGGTCATTTGGCAAATAGGCTATACAGACAACTAATCTCAAATATCAATTATGCAATCTAGAGATTATTTCTTTTTGTCAGTGTGAGCCGGCTTAATTTTACAGGCAGCACATTTGAGAGGACCATAAGTTTAAGCTAAAAACTACATTCAAACCATTTCACAAACATTGTCCATGTTCAATATTTAGTTATTTGTTTGCATTACAGTCAAGGCTACAAGCGATTACTTACAGATAAAATGCAAACATGTGCTTTGATGACTCGCTTTTTGTTTAGAATGATTGCATTGCATTTGCCACATCGCCAGTATTTGCTCTTGATTCTCTCTCTGGAAGTAGACGATAACACTTGTTGGTGCTTGCGGACCTTTTCAGCTTCCATTTTTTGATGCTTCTGATAAAGAAACATGTTGAAATTGCTTTTTTAACAAAAAAAAATTTTAAGATGCGTCTGCATGTTACATTATTGCCTTTAAATAAAAATTCTAAGAACTGCAAAAATCCTTTCAGTTCAAATCAATTTAGTTAAGGAGTAAAAAGTCATATTTTGAGCATTAAAAATAATAAATAATGGTTTAGGAATTTTTGGCACATCTAACTTGGGTTTGGTCCAAAGGGACAGTGTCTGAATGAACACACAGTTAAGCATGATCAGAGCACAGATAAGATAACCAGACATTGTAGCTCAAAAAAAAAATGAGGAGATAAGGACAGAGGTTTATGAACTCCTGTGCAGATTCCATACCAATATTTTTATTTATTTCTAGAGATGGTTTTGCCATTTCTAAAGAAAAACTCCTACAGTTATCATTTTCTGACTTACATAATCAATCTCAAAACAACGCTACCAATTTCAACATCTTTATATCAAATTTGAAAGAAAGTTTTCAAAGGCGCTGGTACATAGAAAAAGAATAACTAAAGTTGGCCTCACAAATAAACATGAGCTTGAAAACAAGTACAATGGAGACCTCCAAAATCGAAGTCTGATAACCTGAAGTTTTATGTCTGTGAGGTCCTTTTTTCTTCTATAGCTTTGTTAGATTTGAACTCATACTTCAAAGCTCATAAAGTTCAATTCTCTTAATTCAAAGTTTATATTGAGGCTTACAGAAAGTTTTCCTTCTAATCCCTGGCAGTTTTACTTCTCAAATGCATGACACTTTAATTGATAAATAATAATGCTCAAAGTTGCCATCCAAGATGCTATAGAGAGGTGTATATACCCATAGAATGTGTTTGTTTCTGAATTTACGCAAGGTTAGGGTGAGCGAGAAATTGTTTTAGAACTGAGAAGGGGCTAAGTAAATAAACTTGGTCCTTTGAGTATAATTCAAATCCTCTTAAGTCTAATTTTTCTTCATTCCCATGAGATTTGAGTTATGAGGTTTCCACTGTAATAATGCCAAATTTCTTGACCTGTTGTGAGGTAATCTGCCATTCCTTTCCTTGTGGCCTTAGTTTAGGCAAGAGCGGCTACCAAACTAATGCTTGATGAAGACATAGGAACAAATATAATATATTCCATTCAAACTGGAGACTGAGCTTGTAAAAAGATAGACAGTTTTTTTTTAACACAACACACTTTAATTATCAGTACTAATCTGATAAGACTACAAATTGAATTAGGGCAAAGACATGGTATGGCAATAAAAATAAGATAATACTCACCCGCACGTGTTGCAGCAGGTACCTTGGGCTAGAACATTTGACATAGCACACCAAACACGTTGGATTACCAAGCCCCTCATGATGCTTGTATACATGCACACTCAGCATACTGAGACAATGGAACTTTTGATGACACACCTGAGGAGTAAACAAACAATTAATTCATTATAACTAAGGAAAATCGATTCAACAAAAAGTATGCAAATTGATCAAACCATGATACAAAGTAAAATGCTAAATGGATTAATTTGAAATATGATTTGCATTCAATTTACACAAAAACCTTCTAAAAGACAATCTGAGCATGAAATTACAATCAATGAAGTGATTCCCTGTAATACAAAATCACATAAACTAATTCAGTATTGATGTGGTGCAATACAAGTCCCTGTGAGTCAGTTGCAGTTTCCTCGTTCGGAGGATTAGCCAATAGTATTCTTTTGGAGTAATTTTCATTATTAACCATTACTTGAAAAGATATATAGTTTGGTTATTTAATGGCGTAAGAAAAAGATTTTTTAAAATACTTTTTAGATGAGGAGGTTTGGTTTTGTGTGTCGCAGTGTTTTTTTGGCAGGTTCAGTTTTTTAACCATCAGCTTATTAAGAATTGCAGCAAATCATTATCCGTCTCTGGCTAAATGTTTAGATATACACATAAGATGACCACAAATTCAATAATGGTATGTTGACTTCTCAAGAAGACTGGTTTTTTGTTGTTGTTTTTTTTGTTTTGTTTTAGTTTTTGGGTTTTTTTTGGGGGAGGGGGGTTGCATTTCATGACTTCTTGATGAACCATAAAAAATTCTGCACATGACAGTAATTAAGGACACCCTTGCCAATAAACCAAAAAATTGTACACTTTTCCAAAATTATTATTATAATTTTCATATTTTTTAAATAAAAATTGCAGCATCCTTTCATTTGCACCAATTACAAGACAAATATCTGATTTGAATTAAAGCACACAATAGTTCCCAACTTACAACTTAAATCTTGGTGATGATTTATAAAAATCGATAATATGTAAATGTATAGGAGTCAAACCTTGCATTCACATGGTTTGTTCAGCGCAGAATTGACTTTCATGTGCCTTTGTAAAGCTCCAGGACTTGAAAAACTATTGATTTTAAAAAGAAATCACAAAAAGAGAAATTTATTAGACAATAACAATACACAGCAACACTAAGTGAGTGTACTTATAATGAAAGTTCTTCATTAGTACTGCAAAATTAGTCAATAAAATGTTTAGACTTTTACCATAAAATCAACTTTTTAAGTTGTGTATTCTGCATTTCATCCCTTGACATGTCTTTTTAGCAGGGGCATGTGAACTCAAAAGGTATAAATAATGTTTCATAGCCCACCTAGGATAAATATGTGTGAAGAATTTACTTCGTAATGTCTTTCATAGGCCTTTACTTTTTCAATCTTCTCAACTGCAGCCTTAGATTTTAAAACTATTCCACTTTGTCTTCTTCAACTAATTTCTCTGGAAGGAATGTAAAATGTGAAACTGAAAGTACACATACATGTTACATATAATCAAAGAGCTAAAAATATTGCTTCTCTGGTCTTACCTTGCTTCACAAACAATACAGATGTGTTTGGAATCAACTTGATTCTGCATAACCATTCCAGTTGTTCTAACCATTTCAGGCTTTGAAGGCTTTGCCGTGGATTTACTTGTAAGATCAACCTGGCTGTGTTTTGCAGTTCTTTTGAGTTTCTTTGATTTGCTTCCCTTTTGATTTGACACTAATGCAGGTCTTTTTTTATGCAGTAAATCACAGCTTCTATTTTCCAACCTTGCTTGACCAACTGTGGGGTCCATATCTGTCATATTAACAAATTTCATGAAACTAGTAACATTCCCATTTCCCTTCAAGTTTTTTGAATTTCTGTTTTTCAATATGTTTTTGGGTTCAGTTCTAGACTTTCTATCAATATCCTCCATTGTAGAACCTAGCAATTGAACAGAGAGCTTTGATGTATTAATTAGATAGTCTTTATTTCTGTCTTTCTCTTGTGTGGAAATGATAGAACCATCTGAAAGGTCTAAAAAGCTCTTAACTGCTTTTGGAGTCCTATTTCTATTTTCATAAACACACTTAGACTTCATGATGTCATTAGCAACTGTTTCTTGACCCTCATTGGCAACTGCAGAGAGAACCACGTTAGAAAAGGTGCCTTCAGCATCCAAAGGCTTTTCTGTGCTTTCTGTGAAGGATGATAACTTAATTATTTCACTGTTGGTGTTTGAAAGAACTATTTCTTTTGCCTGAGGTTGATTTGCACATTTTGAATGTTGAGAAGAAAAATGATTTGCAGTCTGCTTCAGCTTAAGACATTTCTGTGATCTTGTTTTCTTTAAGTGATCAGAAACCAACATGCTTTTTGAAGTTGATAAGTCTCCTTTCCTTGGACTGCAGTGTATTAATTGGTTGACTTTTGCAATTTTATTACCTGCACATTCTGACAATTGAGGTAACATAGAGCCAGATAAAAAGATTTTAGGGTCTTTGTGTTCATAAGATGAGCTCTCCATGGTACCTAGACTTTCATAATTCTTTCCAATTTTAAACAATCCAACACCGTTTTTAACATTTGCATCACAATAAGAAATATTTTCCAAGGAATCTGTCTGATTTTCTTTAAGGCGCGACGATTCAGGGTCAAAATTTTTAGATTGTTTTGAAGGCAACTTAAAGCTTTTCCCAGGCCTCAGATATGGAGGGTTGCTTGTCTCTACTTGATGTTCTTTAGAAATGTCTTCCCTCAACTCTGCTCTAGTTTTTTCAAAGAACATAGGTTCTAAATCCGAAATCATGCTAGCTGTGGTATCCAAACTGCTTTTACCAACTGCAATGAAACATGAATTTTGTGATTCCCCTACCAAAGACATATTTGTACATTCACTTGCAGAAGATCCTTCCAAATTATTATTCTCTATTTCATTTTCTTTGGAACTACTGTCTAGTTCACATATTTGACCACTACAAGATTGTGAGTGGACATGTACAGGAATATTTTTATTGTTCTCTCTAACCCCGTTGGGGTAGTCCCCTAAACTGTTATCAATGCTGTCTGCAGGGTAATCAACAAGATCACTATGGTTCAACAATTGTTGCTCAAAAAACTCTGGACTGACAGAATCCACGTTTTGGAAAACGCTAGAAATATCATCCATTTCCAGACCTTTTTCTAACAAAGAGAGCATGGATGCAAGCATAGCTTTGCTAACATTTCCATCTTCTTCAAGATCTTCCACATCTTCATTGTCATTTTGCTGCTCTAGTTGTGATCCATGCATATTTAAAGACTCACTATGGACACTATCATTCACCAATCCTGAGATTACTGGGCTCTCATTTGTTCCAAAAGGTGTCACACTGCCACTCTCTGAACTGTTCAAATGCCCCATATTTCTAAACTTAGTAACGTGATTTACCGAAGAATGTTCATTAGTATGGGTCCCTGTTGTCTGGCACTTGATGGGCACAGGCTCAGCTGAAGAATTGGTTTGGCCTTTATCTGACACACTGGCAGAACTTTGGTTCACACCTTTTGTTGTCTGATTTAACTCAGGGCTGGAGTTAGGATTATCCAAGTTGACCTTAAAAACTGCAGGCACAGGAGACACATTGTTAGCTGTGTTCTCCTCAAATGATATGTCGCGAAAAGATGAGTCCAATTTGGGATTCGAAGCCAAGGATTTAACACTGCTGGATACAAGGCCACCTTGGTCATGGTTGTGTTCATGTTTTTGCCTGATGTGCTCATCGATGCTGGTCAATTTAGAGAAGCGAAGTTGACAAGACATACATCTCCAGTAATTATCACCAATGGCCACCAGTACTTCTGTCAGTGTCACCCCACATGTGACCACAGACATCCTGAAAAAGCAATAAAGTATACTTACTTTATATGTTTTAAAACCATTTATAGGGCAAGAAGTAAAAATTTTAACAAGCTAACTTTTTTTAATAGATCATACAAAAAGTTTGTTTCAAACTAAAACAATATAATCATATTAACTGACCCTCTTTAAATTTGAATGAAATTTAGTATATAGTCTCGGAAAGTGAGATTTTACATTAAAAAAAACTGTATTTAATCTGATGTTCTTACAAACTAGGTAAACATACTGATTTAATGTGCCGTCTTTTTTTTTTTTTTACAAAATAGATACACAATCCAGTTATTGAATACCTTCTTAATCTAAGCACATGTATAAATTCTTGGGGTTTTTTTTCTTCCTAAAATTAGGTTTGCAGGTATACAATAGTTTTCCTCTCTAAACAGTTACAAGTATTTTTTTGCAAGATAATTGCTACTTCTCGTTTCACTTCAAGTTATTTGGTTAATGATAAATGATATTATCTTTACTGCTTTTGCAAGAATGACCTTTGTTATTGAGAAAGCTCAATCATGTCATTAAAACACTGTGTAAAAATTCAAAAAAAGATAAAATTAAGCTTTTTGAGACAAATCTTAACAAAATCAAATTCAACATGATTTTTTGGTACATTTAGTCTTATTTCAAATTGGGTGATGACCACAGCTAGGTGTAATTGTTACATATCAACTTCATTTTTACGATGATTTCTTTACATGTAATGCAGAGTCTACACCTTACGATTTGTAATTTACACAATTTGGTCTTCTTCCAAACAGATGCAAAATTTTAGATGAGAGTAAAAATGTCCATAATCTTGGTATCAGGGCAGATTTTAGGTGTTCCAGCGTTTTCAAATTTGAGCTCTTCAGAGTATGGTAATAATTTTTTGAGGAGCAGCGTGGCCCAGTGGTTAGACTTGTGATCCAACGGTCGCGGGTTTGATTCCCAACCACGACGCAAGCTGTAGCTGCCTTAGGAATCCACACTTTCCTCTGCCCACCCACCTGTAAAATGGGTACCTGGCTATAGGCAGTGCTCAAAATTTGTAGAATGTTAGTATTTGAGCGCCTAACAGGCAGCTGTGCTGTAATGCTCTGAAATTTGAGTTGAATTTCCTTTGGTGTGTATTGGCCCGCTGAGGAAAATATGTAAAGTCTTGAAACTGCCTTCGGCGGTGGAAGACTATGATCCATATTTTTTTTTTTATGTATGTATGATGTATTCGACAGCCATCATGCGTAAACAATATGCAAAATACCAAATACCTTCAAACTCATTCCAAAAATATTTATCAGCGTCTATGAAAAGATGATTCAGAGGGTACAAACTTCAACTTCAACCTTGTCTTTGCACAAAAGTAATCTGAAAAAATATGTTAAAAAACTAGATAAAATTATTCAGACTAAAAATTGAAAACAAATCCATAGAAAATCTTTGTAAAGTCTACATCATATTCATAAGATTTAAAAGGGTACAGACATGGGACCACAAAACTGAACCAGTGCCCTATATTGAGATTGGATTTGGATCTAGATCTAGACTTTAAGCCTTTTTTTTTCTTTTTACAAAGAACAGTATAAAATTTAAGGTATTTAAAAAAAACTAAGGTCTCTTGATAAGAGCATTTCAATGGAAGTGTTCCAAATTTCAACACATCACCTTTATTAATTTTTATAAAGTGCCACTATATTGATTGCACATCAAGAAATAAAGAAATTGGATGAGAAAACTTGGTTATTTTATGAGAATCCTGTTACAAAACCTTTGGACTGAGTTCTGAAGCATACAACCTACTGAAATGTCATTGCAAAAATAATTAACTGTATGAATTTTTCCTGGCTAACAAATGGAGAAGTTGGCAGACTCCATTTACAAAAGTCATCTTAAATCCTTCGTGCCAAATATGAGGTACAGCATATTTTCTTTATAAAAAAAGATTCCATGATGCCCAACATGATGTTACACATGTCATGCTTTTGTGCCAAGATATATCTACAGATCTTAAAAACGGTCAAAGCCTATATTAATACTATCGATATTTTTTATACAATTTGACACCTTTGGAAGAAACAACCTTTGGTAAAGCATGGCTTTCTGCTCTTTTTCCATCTATAGTTCTAATTCACTCCTCACAAATTTTCAAACTCAAACACTGCATCATATAGACACCTTACACCTATGTCACCAAGAAGTTTTTAAAAACCATATTTATTTTTTTTTAAGGAAGTTTTGTAATAGTGGGACTTGAAAGTCCCTTTGGCTTACAAGGGAAATGTTGGCCTAAATCTTAATTCCAATTTCTGCATTGGTGTACCACTATTTGTTTCAGTTAGAAATTACTACCCATTACCCTTCATTTTGTCAGTAATGTTTGTATAAAAATATAATGCATCTCAGTGTACTTGTAGAGCCCTTGATTTCTAAAAATAAGATAAAATTTGTTACCATAAAGTTTAGGCTTAGCTAGGTTAGCACCCATGAGGAAATCTTTCCAAATCTTGATCTAGTCTAAATAGATTCTTAATAAAAAAAGCTTGCTAAACTCCTAAAAGTCGAGCAATCATGACAAATTGAAAGCCATCAGATAGGAATCAGAAGGCACTGCCCCTCAATTCATGAAGTGATATCCATTCTGATATGTAGGCTAGCTGACTAGAAGTAGTACTATCTAGATCTATTCTAAATAATATTATTTTATTATGAAATAGTCTGAGGCAGCGTTCTCTCAGATTGTCTGGATAATCCTGGCATTGGCCTACTGGCAAGATGGACAAAATGAAAGGAATCATGGAATGATAACCCATTTTAAGTACACCAGCGAGGAAATCCCAGAATTAAGCCAGATTGTCTAGAAATTAATGCTCATTCTAGATCTATTTCTAGATTTTGTTCTTTTCAAGACTACGACAATACGATCAAGAGTCCACTAAACTACCACGGCTTTTTTCCACAACAATGACAACTTTGAGACTGACTAGTCTTTCAAACCAATCAAAGTCCTTGAGCGCTGCAGCTCAGCCCCTGCCCCAAGCCCGCCGTCATGCCTCGGCTGCCTCCTCTATTAGGCCTGCTATATGGAATACCAGGCTAAAGGCCGCCCATTTCACCACAAGAGGCCCTATCTACTATCTAGGCCCCTATTAATATAATTTTTTAAATTTCAACTGGATGATAGCCTAAATCTAGAATCTAGATCTAGAAGAAGCCTGTACGTATTGAGAGTCTCTAATTTCTGAATAAAACAGCCATTTAAAAAAACAAACGTTTACATACTTCATACCATTTCTAGAATCTCGACCTAGAATCTACTCTGCCTTTTCAAAGACAAAAAAGGCTATAATTATCATTTCTAGAGACTAGATCTAGATCTACATCTAGATATATAGAAGTCTTGAACGAGATCTAGATATAGATATAGTTTCTAGATCTAAATTAGAATCTAGCTGATTGATAGATCTATTCGTTTATTTATAAATACTTTTAAATAGGCCTATAGATATGCTCTAAATCATTATCTAGGCTACTGACATGATCTCCCTAGAAAGAAGATTAGAAGGTTGGACTGCACTGTACACTTACTGACTTAGATATATATATAATTTTAGATCTTAGCTTTGATCTAGAGCCCAGTGGTAGAATCCATTATTGTTTGGGTTGATCTTTTGAACTTCTTTTGTGTGAGCGATCAAGAAAGTTACTTTGTACCACAGAAATCTATGCTATGCACAGAAATCTAAAAATAGGCCTATTTTTAGATTTCTGTGATGCTATGTAAAGAGTTAAAAATAACTCTGTGATCTGAAGATCACTTTTTCAAACAAAAATTAACTTTTTGTCAATGTTTCGAAAAGATTTTAACAACTCCCCTATTAGTTAACGGTTAACGGGATGTTTCGGCAGGAAGAGCGTAAGAGGGTTAGGTAGGCTAGAAACATTTTGACTAGGCCTAACTGCCAACTTGCAATTTCTCCGTTAAAACTCTGAGTCTGAGTTCTAGTCTGGGGCGATCAGGAAAAATGAAAGATGTAGGCAGATGAAAAAGGTCAGCAGCTGCTGTCGGTTTAAGCGGCCTAGGGGCTAGGGCCCATGTTTTCGTCAGCAGACAAATATATAAATATAATTAATTTGAAAAAAAAAAGAGCAGTCACAAAGGTGGGCACGAAATTCTACAGTAAAACTTAAAGGAAAGCATTTTTAAAGAAAATTACTTAAAAGAACATAGATCTAAGTATGAAATATAATTAAATGATTTTTAAAAGGTAAAAGTAAGACAGGGTCCTAAAGAGGTGCGAGCTAACTGTAGGCTAGTGCGACAACTCCAGCTAAAGGGTGAAAAGAATGTAAATTACGTAATAGGATTGTTGAGTAAACCTGTAACCGTAGGCTATAGTTTAGTAAAAGTCGCGCAAAAATAATTGAATAAACCCGTTATGATAAATTAGTAAAAGTCGCGCAAAAATAATTGAGTAAAACCGTTAGGAATGTTTAGTAAAAGTCGCGCAAAAATAATTATTTTACCATAATTATATTTCCACTTGAAGAAAAACTCGTGACAGCTAAAATTTTTACACTCCATTGTTAAAATAGATTCTTGCAGGCTCTTAGCTTTGCAGCCAAATATTTTAAGTACCATTCCCAAGGTACTCTCAACTTTAGCAGTAGTGTGCCTTCTCTCATTTGAAACTTGCCATTTCCATTTTGACGATAACATGTTGTGTGTGCATGCACTGTGTGCAGGGTAGATGGGGCAGGAGCGTACAAAATAAAGCATGATTATTTCACTCCATAAGATTTTTAGGGATTTCATTGATTCCTATTTTATTTGGTTGGTAAAATTGACAAACTTCTCTGCTAAGACTTGGCGTCTTCTTCTGGAGCGATCTTTCTGATGTCACCAAGCTTGCTGACACATTCCGTTCCTGGAAAAAATGTATATCTAGTTACCTCATCAATAATGTTTATTAAATAATCTTGTCTTTGGTTCGCAACATTCACGTTTGCTGACCGTCTGTTTCGATTTGTCCTTTCTGTCTGATGTGAGTTATATAAATTATGTTGCAACACTACCTGAAGCAGATTGGTCAACTCAAATTTATGTGCATGTGACTGAGGTATGCTCTTGTTGAACTTTAGGGCATCGTCCTTGTAAATGAGTATTTCAGAAAAAAATGTACATGTACTATAGTTTTCCCAGTGTTATGAGTTTCATTGAAGGTCAGGGCAAAGGTTGATTAACTCATAGAGAAACGATTAACAACACCAACCAATTTACTTTGATTTCATGACACTCGCTGTTTTTTTCCAATGGTAATTGTAAGACATTGTCTCCTTTAATTCGCTCACCTTGTTGATTTCCTTGTGTCGACTTAGTGACCCTTTTTCTTCCCTGACCTCAATACAGGTTACCATTTTGCTCAGAATTAGTAATTGTTGTCTTTACCAACAATCTTAATTTGAAGTGTCTCTTTGGCCTCATCAAATCCACGATGAATATTTTGGTTGGGTGCTTTCCCCCATGAGTAGTATAGGTTTGCAGCCCATTATTTTTCCCTCTCTAAATTTCGGATTTGTTATCGTCACTTTGCGCAGAGCTCGCTGGGGTTATGCAACTATATTACAGTCAAAACCTTATTTATTTTTCTTCGGTTGCAAATAAATTCCCACAGAAAATAGAACCTAAAATGATAGCAAACCGATACTCTGGTTTGTGCTAGTTGTTTTTTTTTTACCGGTTATTCGTAAAATAATAACGAAATAATGAAATTCATTTGTGTAGCGCCTTACCCATGCAAAACAACCTAAAGCTCTTAAAGTAAAGAGCGGTAAATTTGTATAGCATCTAACTCACTAAAATGCTCTTAGTGCTTTACATGGGTTCCCCCACATGCCATTACCAACCAAAATAATGTACCTTCTGAATTTACAGAGGAGCAGCGATTGAAGCATATCACTCGAGCATACTGACAAGATACTGCCAAACTACTCCTTTTAACGCACGAGTGAGGCGGGAAAATATGTGTAATTAGCCTTTCTCAAGGACTAAACGTCGATCTACTGAACGCAGGACTCGAACCCCGGACCTTTCAGCCCAAAAGCCGAGCGTCTGCCATCAGACACAATGCATTCCTCGTATTATTTTTAAGATACAAGATTATTTTTATTATCATTGTGTCTTTAAGTTTTAAATTATATTTTTCTATTTTTGTATAGTAGGATCTACATGTAGTAGAAATGTACTTACTTTGTCTTAATATCAAGGTTTTTAATCCAGTGATTTACAAATTGGTTTATAACTATATTTTTGCATGCATTTAGAAAATATTTATTCATTTGTTAGTTAGAATGCGATCAAGTTTTTAAATTTTATATATTACCTTAAATAAAATGCTAGGCATCTAATCACCTATGGTGTAAATTGGTGTTGAAAATGTTAGGGTACGGACCAAAAAAGGAGAGTAATCCTTATTACCAAGTTTGAAGTTGTATAGTAACTTTTGGGTTATGCTTCTGTGTGTGTGGTGTGAAAAGTAGAAGAAAACAAAAAGAAAAAAGAAACTACTTAATCGACCTGGAAATGCATAACTGTATAAACTGCCGTTCATCAGCCGCACAAGTAATAATTTGACATACCGGTATTGAGTTGTTGTTGTTGCTGCTGCCAGTAGGCCTTATATGTTTCGTTCTACAAAAATTGTACCTTTAACTTTAAGTTTCATGTAGTTTATTTCTTGGCACAAAAAACTTAACTGATACCATGTTGACTTCTTAAAACCAGAGTAGATAATTATGAGTCCGTGCAAATTGCATCTCATTTGCAATGATTGGGAAGTGATTGTCTCGCCATAAATTATAAAATAAAGTTCGACCAATAATTGATGCATAAAAATTTATGTAATTTTTTGAAACTCTGAACAAGGAGAAGACAGATATGAGCGGTAATGGCAATGAGAGATCGAGAACTAAGGGGCGTGCTTTTAGCTTCACTCTGAAAATAGCTTTTTCCCTCTCTTGCTCATCGCGTAAGCTTATTTGCAAAGTTGAGAAAAAGTTAAGCTTGAAAAGCACCCCTCTCTAGATCTAGATCTAGTAGTAGTACAAAAAAAAATACCCCATGCCAAATTTATCGGCTCACTTTTTTGTTACCTGAGCTCAAAGAGATTCTAGATGTCAGTTTCTTCTATTTTGGGCTGGGCCTGGCCAAACAACCTGAAAGATCCCCGAAGCGTGGACTGCGTGACTGGTTGTGTGCCTGGAACCCCCTCCCACTTCGTCTTGCTGAAAAGAGAGAGAGAGAGAGAGAGAGAGAGAGAGAGAGAGAGAGGGGACTTGTGTGCTCGGCCCTCTGTGGCTCTGCCTCTGCCTCTCGAAGTGGGCCGATGCTTCCCCCTTCCCCGTTTCGTCGAACTTGGAGTTGGAGCAGCTATACAGGCTTGAAACACACTTTGACCGTAGATCTATCCTGTTGAGAAATTTACTGCAGCGTAGCCTAGGCCTACTGGATCTAGATCTAGATATTGCCTAGTCTAAAAACTAGAAAGTCAGAAGAAAGAAGTGCGGCCTAACTTTTTGCAACTTCCTTGATATTGCATTTTTAAATTAGCTATAGTGATCGTTCACCGAGGCAGATGGAAAACGTATAAACCTTACAAATGGACCACATTGAAAACTTAAGTTTGTCAACACCCAAATCTAGAATCTAGCGTTGAACTTCGAAGGTCCTAAACCTGTTCTCATTAGATGATTAGACGGGGAGGCTAGCTCAACAATTTATTTGGATTATTTGGAAAATTATTTGGATCCCAATCCAGAACTTACTTTCTAAGGGTAACGTTATATCTACCTTCGTTACTTAAGCTCAAGCCAACCTTAATTAGAGTGTATTGGTGTGTTGATTGTGACTTGCGTCTTCAAGCCGGTGTGTCTTGTGCTGAAAAGATAAGAAACTTTTGGCCGAAATGGCTAGGCTTCATTACGTGGTTTCTTGTTAAAATGGTGATTGCTCACAGCTGTACATGCCTATGTGTTAGCCTGGATTATTTGAAGATTTATTAAAGTTTGATTCAGCACAAAAGTTTTTTAACGTCGTCTTGCTTCTCAAACATGTTTAGGCTACACGGAGACAATGCATAAAATTGTGGTTTATTATATATCAAAGCCTTCTATAAAATTGCTAGGCCTGCGGAAATATAGATCTAGATTTCTAGATCAAGATAAGTTTTAGATTGAAATCTAAATTTAGATCATAGGGCCAGATCAAAATCTAGGTTCTAGAATAGGCGTTGTATTACTACTAGTATGCCTGAGATGTTTTTAATTTAAATCAGTTGCCCTCCTTTAATTAATGTCATTGTGATTTGTAAACAACCAATTTAACACATATCTGAAGCTTCCAGACAAAATAGGCCTATTTTAGAATTTAATCTGGATTATTTTTTTTTACACTCAACAGGGTCTTTCTTCATTTATTTATTGTAGGCCCATTTTGTTTTTTTTTCCCTAAAGATAAAAAAAAAAAGTTGAAAAACAAAACAGATGCCTAGCTAGTATGTATTTCTGTGAGAAAAATTTATTATTCATATGGATCTCTAAATGCTCAGACCACGGCACAACAGGCCAATAAATTACAATTTACATGCATCTTATCTGGTTACTGGTTATGGAACAAGAACTTAAAACAGGTCCGAAGAGTTTTCTTCACACGGATTACAAAAGCCAGCGAGGATAATAATCAAGCGGTTGCCAAGTTTACGTCACTGAATCTTCCCCGCGCGGGTTATTCTTAGCCACAGTAACTGGGATTTTTACAATGACGCAGCCAGTAGACCTCACCAGAGGGATTCAAGTGAGTCACGCTTTCTATTCAATCATACTTGGTATTACGTTTTACTTTAAAAACGGTTCAATGGTTCAGTTCAAAGAGGTTAAAATAGAACAGATACAGTAAATGTTTATCTGGCATGTCTACCGGTGTTTACCTTTTTGCCTGCTGTCATAATTATTCATCATTGTATTTATAAACTACAGTACTTTTTACTTTGTTGTTGAAATTACGTTCCAGAGTCCATGTTGTTTACGTATTGATAGAATTAGAACTGACGCTGATAAAAGTGATATTCAGATAAACTATTTCCTGGCTTTTCGCTAATCTGAAATGAATTTGAAAATTTTAAATATGAAGAAATAAGATGCAATCCTCATTTGGTACGGTGAGCGAGGGTGAAAAGAACTGGTTGTATTTTGCACAATATACTATGTTTGGAAGGATTTCCACCATTACTACTTTAGTACTTAAGCCTAAATTTCAAAGTAACATTTTTTAACAAGGAGCCCTGTGCAATGGGATGCGTTATTTTTTTTATCATAAACATTACTGACGAAATAAAAGGTAAAGAAGAGTAATTTTTTTATTTAAAAAATAGAAAAGAAAAAGTGGCACCCCAACTGTGGAAACCCTGCCCTATGGTTGACACTTAAAATTCTGTAAATAATAATTTATTATCGGAAGATGATCTTTTCTAAATAATCAATATCGTACTCAATCATGGATGTGTATGTATGATATGCAGTTAAAAGAATAGTTTAATTAGTTATTGTCCATAACAAAATCGATAATAATAAGTCAATATCATCGAACATGTTCAGCTTGTAGTCAAAGGGCGTTTTTTTTTAACTTTTAACTTTTCGAAATGCAAAGCTAAATAAGTAAACCACAGTAAATAACATACATTACATGTACAGTTTATACGTATTCTAGAAAGAAGGCTAAACTTAGCAGTTTATTATTAGATGTGTCTTGTTAGACCTCTTTAG
>BMAT01009950.1:361902-372035 GCA_019649035.1 Elysia marginata | reverse complement strand
GAAAAAAGGCTAAACTTAGCAGTTTATTATTAGCTATGTGTCTTGTTAGACCTCATTAGATTTTCCTTCGAAAATAATTTTTCAAATAGAAATCTGAAAAAAAAACTACCCTATCTTCATTTTCAATAACCCGTAATTCTGAAGAAAAAAAACTACCCAATCTTCATTTTCAATAACCGGTAATTAAAAATAAAGATGCTCGCCACCTCTACTCTTCTCTTTCCTCCTTCGAATCCTTTGTCTTATCACTGTACTTTTCCCGACCGCTTTTTATTTGCCTGTTTTTAGATCTATTCTCTCGCCTCCCTCTCGCTCGCTTGCACATACTTGTTGTTGATTTCTTTCGTTTCCATTTTAACGAATTTAACATTCATTACATGGGTGGTCTTTTTTTTCTACTAATTAAGACAGTCGGCTAACTCTTGGTATCAACCACGGTCCACAGTAGAGAGAAAGTAATGTAACACGTGATGCACTGTATGATGTATACAATATTGTACATTTGGTGGTAATTTCAAATTGCCTTGAAACTCGATATCTTAGAAATTAAATAGAACATTTAAAGGAATAACTTTGTTGTTCGTTCCTTGTGCCCTTATACATTTTACATTTAGTGCTAGGGGTCAAATTGTGGTCCTGGGCCTGTGCTGCGTGTTATACAATAGCTGTTTTGCAAAAGTGAGAAATTTTCGTCACTTGTCTCGTAATATTCATATGCATAATAGAGGTGCGAACAAGAGGGGGGGGCGGTATACCTCTAAGGCATTTATTTACCGTTGCTTCAACATGAAATTATACTGATATGGGAAGTCACAATAAAACCCATTAAGAATAAATCAAAATGACAAAGGGAGAAGGGAGAGTTCCTATGACTGAGCTATAAGTATTACCAGTACTGTTGATCCACCATTCTTTATAAAGTTTTTCTTTAATATTGTAGTTCTTATCGTTTCATACGTCTCCTGATAATATGACTTGTTCGGCTAAAACTGCTAAAACTCTCACGATATTTGTTTTAAAATGAACTTTCTATAGTAATTATCCTATATTTTATAGTTCAGTGCATTTGTGTGTGAAGTCCTAGATTTTAATGTGGTCAGAACTGTGGACTGTCTGTCAGCGTCTCATTTATTTGAGCCGTAGCATCAGTCTTCTTTATTCTTTAGACCACACAATGAAACCATACAAGCGTTGCTGAGTTGTTGGCACGTCAAAGGTATTCATAATGCCCCTAGATATGCTGGGGCCACTTAATGCTCTATTCCGTCCTATTTCTGTTGACTGAGTCACTGCGTCACTAGCTTGGTATGTTTGTCTACTGTATGTTTTGAACTATCATTTTCTTGACTTGCTTGACATCAACCGATTGCTTAGATAGCATGAAAGGTTTTTCTTCCACATAACTCCTTATTTTCACGAAAAGCACTCTTAAGGTTTTCTCACACATGATTGCTGCAAGACCAACATATCATGTGTCTTCTAAAAGTTGCATTGTTTTGCCCCTTTTGGTCTCACGGGGTGCGTGTCATTGTTGTTGACACAGGAGCTCTGAGAAGACCTTGCCCAAGGGTGATAATGGCTCCGTGCCTAATGTGGTCAGCCAGTGCTTGGTCAGTGTTAACATGATGTCGCTACACTCTCCGTTATCTTGTGACCTGAGTGGTATGCCAGGTCGTTTCTAGACCACCTGTCACTCAACCGACTCCAGTAATCAGGTCAGCCAGGCACCAGGCGCCACCGGTTTAATGTTACATACGTCATTGATTCATACTTATATTGATCAGTTATGACTTGGGCTATGCATTTCATCAACACAAGTGAAATGAAGGTTAAAATCAAGCCTTATCCATCCCACTGTATTCGAAAAACGCGATTACTAAGATATAAGAATATGAAATAAGATGAGAGAGACAAACAGAGTTGACTTTTATTTTACTATGGCAACAAATCAGGCGAAAAGTCTGTCTTTTCATTTGGCTGTTTATATCAATATAAATATCGAATAACAAACAAGCAACTTCCATGTACAAGTAATCAAGGAACATTTGTAAGCTAAATACAGAGATTAGCATATTGAAAGCTTAAATAAATTTTATGGTTGGTAAATTTTGTCAGTTAGTAATCAAATTCGCAATAACGGTTGGAATGATATGAGAGAGAGAGAGAAAGAGAGAGAGAGAGAGCAGCAGCAGAGAGTGACTGAGGGATTGATAGCTAATTAGCATGCATATTTCGTGGCTTTATATATATTAGAGAAGTTTCTAACTTTTCTTTAGCTGAAGATCTCCGCAAAGAGTAAATGTTGAAGTAGAGCAAGTTGGACTGCCCGAAACCATTAGCTAATTTACTGCGCGCCTGTCATCTTTTTAAAGAGATTTGTGAAGGGAGCTAATGAAGTAAAGTACACCACGTCATAAACTGACCATGTCCTGTTGGAGCTCGATTTTAAAGCCTTTGTTTCTCGCCTCCAGTAAATCCTTACTGGACCTTGCAAGGGTCGTAAAATATTTAGGAAAAGTGTCAGAGATCACTGATTTGACACCATATCGTCAGCTCACTCTTTCTTGCAGGACCAGCAGTTTTAATAGTTGGAAAAAACATTCTTGGAAAGTGCTATCCTTTTGTCTAACACATTTTTTATAAAACTAGGCCTAATCTTCCCAGCATCTCCAAGCATTTGAAAAGGATGGGCTGCCCCTTAAATGTTAAATGTAGATTCGGGCCTGTAGGCGGCGGCCGAGATTATTTCCAGCGCGATTTAAAGTGAAGGGCCAGTTTATTCAAATGTTAACAAGCTGTTGTAAAAGACTGTGAGTTAGAAAAGTTGCAATATAACACTCAGTGGAGACTTTGCTTATGGACGACGATAACGAATGACGTATAATAACGCCCGTTGGCAGTGTGGGTTTTACAGCACACGTTTGGCTAACGGGCTAGCTAACGGGCCATCAGTGTGCCTATTTTTCGATGGCCATCCAGGGTTTCCTCTACTATGGCCTTCGTCCTCCTGAGCGGGCCCCAACGCATGGTCTCCAATGTGTTGAAGGAAGGGTATTTGACACGGCAGTGCTAAACATAGGGGTATCAGCAAATGGGTAGCGCAGACTAGGCCACCATACTCAAAAGGCCTGTCAGTAAAAATGTAAACAAACTTGGGCATGAGAGTTCTCATGATCTATCTCTTTTAATTTCTTAGTTTAATTAGGGCACATGAAAACTCAATTAGTGCTTTGCTGTTATGGGCCGATTGAAAGATTTTTTACAAGCCCAATTCCACTTGAAAGGTGCTCTCAGGGCTTGGGTCCCAATGACAATGTACGGGCTGCCACCCAGAGACTAGCGGGGATACCTTGACTTAGCCTCAGCCGGTCATATTATACTGATACCGCCCAAACCAGTAGGGGCCCGGACTGTGCTCGGCTGTGGCTCGAACCCACGACCTCTGGGCCACGGAGCGAGGCCTCTACCAATTGAGCTATCTAGGCTGTTACGGGCCGGCCCAAAACAAAGTTACATATAAAATATAGGGAATACAATATCTACTCATGTTGGAGTACTCGGCCTGTCGTACGGCGGCCTAGGTAGCAGACATTAATTTTGTTTACATTCGACGTTTTTGCCCGTCTGCACAGCGCTGGTTATATCAGATTCATGCCGGTGTAATGCTTGCAATTATGAATTTCTTTGAGTCAAGACGCAACTGCTCACTTTGAAGCTTCTTACATTACGAATCGCTTTTACATCTGGACAGGGGATAGTCCAACATGCATGCAGCTTTGTATAAACAGTATTCGCGTGTGGTTTTGCTAACCGGCTAAATGGATTAATGAAGAACTTTTGGTTGCCCATCAGTTTCAGGAATAATCGTGCTGCGCACGGCTTTACCTCTACGCTATATGCTATTTGCACAAAAAATTGATGTTCGGGAATTGATAAAGCTTTGAACATGACGCGTGTGTGTAGTGCTGACTTAATATAACTAAAATAATGAAGTAAACCATTGCATGCATCAAGTAATTAGCCATAGATAGGTAATCGACTCTTAAAGCAGACAGATGTAGCGAATTCAATCTCCGTGCCTATTTATATTGAAGCAAGACGCCGATAAATTATTAAATGTCAACCCGAAAAACGAAACCAATGTTAAAGCGTCATAATGCTTGAGAAGAAAAACATCTTTGGCCTTGTCTACTGTTGCAGGTCACATAATGTTACGTTACATAGTCTTCTCCCATCCTTCTTACATCAACTTCCTTAGGGGTTACGGATTTATCGACTCATGGGATAGGTCCGAGACCGGATAGGTCATACTACTCGACGTCACTGGCTGTGCACCACAGCACCATTTCCTCAAAGACTAGTATTACTTTGGTTCACTCAACACTTTCACTTGCTAACCTCCGTGCAACTAGGCAATCAGTCCACAATATCACATGACAGACATGCATGTCAGCGGTGTCTTTGTCTCATGGTTAATGCTAACACTGACCGTACCGTAGACGGACGTGCTGTCTCAGGCGCAGCGTGGGATTCTATTGATCTCCTGTGGAAGAGATAACGGAAAATAGTTACGACCTTATGTCTCCAGTGGATGCCACGTCCAACCCGTTTTCCCAAGCTTGTGTGTGACCACATTTATGACCCAGCTGATGCCCCCAGCCAACTGGGACTTCAAATTATACGACTCTTTGTCTCTGTATAATTTCTCCACACATCATCGTTTTACCATAAACGTTGCCACATAAAATACAAAATAATTATGTTGAAATCTCACATGGGATTAAAAATTATATTTTTGCTATTTAATTAGTGGGGTCTGAGAATTTAATTTTGTTGCTGTTTTTCTATTACAGGAAAGCGGTGGAGCCAATGCGCTTGATTATTGATAATGAGTTTGGTGACATGTATGTCTGGTAGTGAAGAACATTTTTACAGACTTGGATTCATGTTCCTTCATCCTCCTCTATCCCTTTCCTTTACCACACCCAGTCACATTATCCTGACACCGGGCCGACCAGACTTAGCACTAAATCCATAATGCCAGACACTAGGCGGATCAGCTGCTATTACCAATTTTAAAGTCCCTGGTTTGACTCGGCCCCACACCTCCCGATCTCTGAGCGAGTGTCTTACCGCTAGGCCACAGAGCCGGTTATTGTTCACTGCCTTGTGCGGAAAAGAAGTTGCAGTTCACACATCGAGATCTGCAACTGTCGGGCTTTGAGAACTAAAAACTACCTGATTGTTTTTCTATCGTGTGTTTAAAGAGAAAATGTTTTCAAGTTTGTACCGTCTCTTGAGAGGCCTATTGCAGTGTGATGAAAGTTTGGGCGGAATTTAACTTCATCGTTTCCTAACGGACTGGATTCTTTGGTTCTGTGCAAAAGAAATTTGTGTAACCTTGAAAAGTAATAATTCTTTGAGATTGCCTATAACTTGTAATGTTCCCTGAAATAACGATTTACTTGTAATCCAGGTTCACATAAAAAATGAAGCGGAATCGCACGAAATGATGGGTGGGTCTAGCCAATTTTGCGGAAGCCCGTCTGCTCATAAAATCTGGCTCAAATTAGGCTTGACTACCGTTTCGAGCTTGGTGCGCCTAACTAGATTTAGCTAGCAGGAAACAGATCTGTGAAGGCCAAAGCTTTCCCAGTGTTGGATCGGCCGACATTTTACTTTGCTTTTTTTTTTCAGTTTTCAAGGAAAACGAACGCGCCCGTACGCGCTGTCACGAACGCATAAGTATGAGTAAAATGAACCTAACCATGTTCCCCTGGAACACCTGGATCATTAAAGTTTTCAGTTCAGGTGTGCCGGTAGTTTCGTGAGAGTTAAACGGAAAGAGCGCATGGTCTTTGTCACTCACCCTCTCTTCTCCACAAGCTCATGAAATTCTATTCTTCGTGTTGGTCTCAGTTCAAATGAACGAGGCCTGCGAAAATCATTTTTATAAATTAGAGAGCCTAGGGGAGGATAAAATTAGGTAAAACGGAAGAGAAGAAAATTGTTCGTGACAAAAGATCTTTTAACCATTTCTGAGTTCAAAAGTTTTTTTAATGAAATTTTACTGTGTAAACCATCGAATCTAAAGTTATCGTAGATCCCTGATCTTTGAATATAATAGCGGCCTAAGTTGATAATCGTTTTCTCCTGAACATTAAAGTGTTATCCCCAACACCCTCTCGCCCTACAATACACAGATAATGCACTCATGGGCCCCTTTACTCCGTATAAGCATCCCCAGGAAGCTTAGGGGACGTTAAACACAACCAAAGCATGGGCCCCTTTCACAAGCACATCTTGAGATGGCTTATATTATCTGAGACTTGGTTTAAAATGCTCATTTTGTTGCTTGGGTAGTTCGCCTTAAAAAAGGTGCTGAAATAATTTTTCCCACTACTCAACAAACTATTAATTTTTCTCTCATGTAAACGTAACAAAACCAAAAATATTGCTCGCATAGCTGTAAAAATGTACGTCTCAGCAGCATATGTATAGTTAGTACAAATCACTTTCAACTTGCTGTTCAAGTCTAATGCTAAACATAAGGATAACTCTCATAATCAAAGCCACGATGCTAGTAAAGTAAAATAACTTGAACTTGAACTTGTACATGCAGTAGAAATTCTTAGCTTGGGCGCCATATTGAGCTGCCTCTTGACTCCAATTAGAGTCATCTTCCGCAATCTCCTGGTCTTTTCATCTTTCTTTTTCTTTCCTTTTTCTTTTCTTTTTGTCTGGACATAGACTCACATCCGATGTTTATGTATGCTTAATCATTTTCCCGACACAGGTCGGGAAAAAAAAGAATGTTTTGATGGGTTACAGAAAACTTTTAAAAAATTAAGATAACCTGAATCATGCGCTAAGGTAAAAAAAAAAAGAAAAAAAGAGAAAGAATATGTAGAATCTATGCTCCAGGTATTTGTGATGGCCCGCAAGTGAGGGAGTTTTGTTAGGCAATGTTTGTTTATAGAACGTTTAGCTTGTATAGTGTTCAAAACAGTGGTTTTTTTTTCTTATTAGCCTAAAAGCTTCATGTTTGAACAAGAACAGGGATCAGCGTTGTCACTTGAAATTATTTTTAATAGACTAAGAGCTGCCTCCCCCCAAAATAGGGAAAATTTCACCCTTGACACACTGGCGCCATAACCTCAACCGCTCATTTCGGTGCAGGCTGAGATGAAAGAAGACAGAGTGTGTGCAATCTTGGCAATATTCAAAGATGAAATGGGGTTATATAAAGGAATAGGAATAGACTGTATATTATGCAGGGCTTAGTAGAATAAGTCTAAACAACAGTTATTTGAATAAATTAACTTTTGTATGGTCGTGCGATTGATACTTTTGGGGTTTTTTTTACTGGCCAGGTAATCTATTTATTTCCACATTAACCTGAGCTCAGACTTGGTTGAAAAATAATTATGAATAGATATATATGCAGGGTGTTTGGGCGTTCGAAAACTCCATTCCTTGTGTTATATGCCTCATTATGATAGTCGTTAATACTGAAAAGGTGGAGGCGATCTAGGAAAAGAAATATAACCCAAACCAGCATTTTTTAATACATGTAACTCTGTCAAAGCAAATGAGCTGAATTAAATAAACCTACATAGTTGAGTACGTACTGTCCCGCCTTCTCATACCTGTGGCAATCCAAAACACTATCCCATCAGTGCATGGTTCTATCTAAAGGTTCCAGATGTTTATTTTTTCCCTTGACTCCGCCTCATGGTTATTCACCCGCTGTATGTAGCCTACGCAGGTAACACTAACCCAGTAATACCACGACATTCTCTTCTACCTTCTCCCTATGAGACCGTCAGCGGCTGACTTGGTAAGCCTGTTGAGTTTTGATGATCCCTTATATTTTTTTCAATTTATTTTTTTAGGACACTTTTTGGTCTACCAGAGGGGATGCGAGAGTGTTAATATGATGTATTTTATATCCCTTTGCTATTATTTTTGTGATGTCATCTACTTCAAGACCATTGTTCCATTTTATCATTATCAATGCCTCTCCACGTGTGTCCGATGTAAACTACTTTCCTATTTTTAAAATCTCAGAATGCCGATTTGATTTGTTTCTGATTTACTGCACTTTGACAAACGATGTCCATAATGTTACTTTGATACAGTTGTTAAGTTTGTTCCCATGGAAACAACATAAACCGTTAGCCTTGTGGATGGAAACCAATTTTATGTTTCTCTGTCATTTTAGTTGAAACGTTTGTCGAACATTAAAACTATAGTGACGGGGAAAGCCTATACAGATTTATGACAACCAATACCTGTTGTAAAGATAAGCGCACGCAGGTACACCATAAACAACTCTGTGTAAACAAGCGGCACGGAACGCGCGCGACTACAAAACTGACATTGATCGCTGGCCGCACTCAGCGTACTGGCCGTACAGTTGCTACATTGTATTATAGGAGGTGACAAGACGCTTCAGAGTTTGGAATTCGAAACGAGAAAGAAACATCGACTACTAGTTTATAGAGCAGACCTGACATCCATACAGATAAAATTAGTATTATATTAGTTTTTTTTCTTTCCCAAAGTATGAAAAAATATTTTCATTACAAAATACTGATTTTTTACTGCTCAGCAACTACCATTCAATAAGACAGACTTCAAAGAGTTAATTTCCCAGTTGTTTTTTTTTTATGTCTTTTTAATAATCTGAAAATTATGTAATTAATATCAAAATACTTTATGGTATGCCTGCTGTATTATATCATGGAGCATGGCGTTTTTACTGTTATATATACAGTACATTCTTTTTTGTTTCTTTCTTTTAAAAAAATGAAATTACGATGGCGACATTAAAATGGAAATGCTAGTGCTAAAATTTACAAAATAAAAAAGTACTAGAGTTTGTGAGTGTCGGTACATGGCTATACCTACTTTTTAACCATAAACACTGATTTTGTAGCTCAATAATTCTGATTTCCCATTTTTAGAGGTGACAGGTCTGTAGAGGGCTTTTGGTTATTGCATCCTACCAGGCATCAATTTCTGTGCAATTGTTTGGTAAAAAATGTTTAGATTCAAAGAGTGGCCTCCTAGTCCCTAGAGAAAAAATGGAATTGTGGCAATATATAACTCTTACGGTAGAACAAAGTTAGCCTTTATTCTGAATTGGCTTGTGTTGATGATAATTATTCAGTCAGTCAGCACTTCCAAATCATAGTTCTGGTTCATTCAAAAGTCAAGTTGCAAGTATCGGAGATGTCAGAGATGGTGTCGTGAGACCACAGTGGACCCCTTGCCTCTCTCACTTCGACTTAAAATAAATAGGTCCGATAGCGAGGTGGGGTCCCCGGTCTCAGCCCAACATGTATCTATCAGCGGCCTTAAAGGCGAAACAAACTGAGGGGAAAAAGGAGAAAGGTATCGGCCGGTCATTATGAAATGTTCAACTGCCAGCTTCATCTTTCACCATTTTTGATATACCACATGAATAGACTTATTCAGAAAGTTTCAACCTCAGACCTTTAGAATCTACAGATGTCTAACCAAGATACTCTGGCACCATTTGTGTCCGTCAGTTTTCTCACACACGCACACCTTCTCTTTTTCTATCCTTCTCTCTCTGTCTCTATCTCTATTTCTCTCTCTCGCTCTCTCAATCTCTCTCACTATTTCTCCCGCTCTCGTCGGCTCCTCACCCATTATCCTACGCCGTCTCTTTTTCTCTCTTCACTATAGAATAGAAATAGGAAATTAACAACTAACAAAGTCACCTTAGCACGAGACTGCGCTTACAATTTCTGGCCCCCCGGTGACACTGGACAGTCCCATATGGACTGGGAATGGGGAAGTGCTCCCTCGCGACTCATTGGAGCGGAGGGTTTAGAAATACTAATATTGTCCGCTAACCTCCCTATATTATACTTACCTGATTACAACATACAAAAATTCACTAAGATTTATATATAATATGTACGTATTGCTTCAAATTCAATGTACTTTATATCTTCGCATGAACTAACAAAGTCACTAATCAATCCGGGTCAAAAAAAAAGAATAGGAAGCACAGGGAAAAAAAAAAGTTGCAAGTATCAGGTCGATCGATCAAATTGGTCTGCGTCGTCTAAAAAAAGGGAAGAAAGGAGAGAGAGAGA
>BMAT01009950.1:349582-361874 GCA_019649035.1 Elysia marginata | reverse complement strand
GAGAAAGAGAGAGAGAGAAAGAGAGAGAGAGAGAGACTTTTTGTGAAAGATGGGTGTAAATCGCTTTTTACTTTTTAGTTACAAAAAGTTAATCAGAAAGTTTCTCTCACCATGTTCTAAATGTTATCATTTACATCGAGACGAATCGCCCATGGTTTTGTTATTGATTATCTTGCTTTATACTTGCTCAGACCCCGCTAACTACCCGCTTTGTGGTCTGACGTCAGCATAATTATTTGGCATTATTAGATTACTTCCGCATAACCAGTTCCACACCTGGGTCCCTTGTCCTCACTTGTAAGTAGTGTCTCAACTAGTAGAGCTATTCTGTGGTGGGGCCCCCGAAGTTAAAGAGAATACTTTGGCTTTGGTCATTATGTTGTCTAGGACCCAACAGATTGAAATATGAGATGATGGTCGAGCTGATAGCGTTAGCATTGACTAGAACGCGGAGAAATCCAACCAGATGCGTTGAAAAAAGAAATATTACCGGATGCTGAACAATGGCATTTATACCATCTCTTTTCAGTTAAATAAACTCTTGATAACCACATCTAGTCACTCGTACGTTTTCCCCACAGATAATAAAAAAGCGGATGTATGAAGCTGAAACCAAACGAACACACACACACATACTCAAGGTCGCTATCCGCTTTTAATAGTATTACAGTGTTTATTGACCTCAGAGGCGGTGATCGACTGGGGAAATTGCGAATTTATTATTCTTTATTTTTGGCCAGCTATTTTATGAACATTTACTACGCAGTGATAGTCTGCCACAAGTTCGAGATAAAGATCCTATATAAACAACCACAGAACTCCCCTCTTAAAAGTGTTGTTTTGAGTGACCGGTCGTTCACATCGCATCCGTTGACCACATAAGTAGATGATTACAATGGTCTCTTCTCTTTGGGTAGATTCGTTTTATTGGGATAGTTTGTTGTCAGCAGCTCGGCGCATCTCTTAACCATTAACGATAAGCCATTATAGTCATATTACAGGCTGAACACTTATGAATCTTACATATGTTTTTATGCTACTTGTTTTCTGTAAATCTATTCTTGTTATAAGGTATCTTTCGCCGCAATTTTAATCCTAAAAAAGGACTTTCTTTTAGTATTTTACAAGAACAACTTTTTGTGACCGGCATTATCCTCTTGTACAAGTCTGTAGTGGCTGCACTTAAGGCTAAATCTGTCAACTATTCTGCCTTTGAGAAAAACGACCTTTTCAATATCGCGAGTCGTTTGCCATGGCCTTGTATAATTTGCCCCTGTTGGTCAGCACAATGCTTGTCGCAATAGGATCACCCCGGGAGAGACCTAGAGAAAGCTCCAGCCATGACCTTTGGAAACAATAAACCCATCCTTCCCGCATCGCCGCACTGGTCACTGTTGTTCCAGGATTCTTGTTATTGGCAATTATTTCATCTATTCATTCAAGCCTTTCAGGGTCTGATGGTCTCACCCCCTCTCTCTCTCTCTCTCTCTGTCTCTCTCTCTCTCTCTCTCTCTCTCTTCTTTCCATCTCTATCTTTCTTTCTATCCCTCTTCTGTGGTTTAATCAATGCCTATTAAACAGAGAGCGCCTGGAAGCTGTTCCCCGCCCACTTATTATTATTTCACCCACTATATACCTAACTGACCACTGATGTCGACATGGGGACCGGGTCTCATTTGGCCCCCGTGCTGGAGTTGACACTATTGTATCTCATAGAGGTGGCCTGTTAATAGTAAGCTGGATCGATGTATTAATAACTATTATTCACCCAGCGTGTGGGGCTTACTGACAGCTTCTCTTCGCTCCCTCACTCCATTTTCCTATCTCACCCTATCACTGTAGCTCACCCTATGTCTATCTTGCCACGCAGAGATTACCCTAGCTGTTGATTCTGTGCAAGGCTGAAAGACTGTAGAGACTCTTCGTTTGATCAAACATAATTAGTATTACACACAAAAAGCCATTCCGCACATAATTTTTTTTGTTCGACTATGATGCATCTATGTTATAATCCAATTCGTAAAACTAGGACACCGTATTTGTAGCTTGTAACCGATATTTAATGGAGACTGGGCACAATTTTAAATCTACTTTTTGTCAACATCTCTGAATTTCTTTAAAGAAAAATCCATCCGTCCATCAAAAAAAAACTTTTTTCCACACCCCATCCCCTACATTTCAGCATAGATTCTCTCTTTCATGTTAAGTTTGTCTTGAAAAAGGTTATTAAAATCTTTTAAGGTAACAATTAGCCTGTGCATGCCCGTTTACTAAAAATATTGGCTGCTTTCGTCTCCATTTGACGAGCATCATCTGTATGCCATAAAAACCAAAAGCTTACTTTCTGGGTGATGCACGGGCTTTTAGATCCCATAGCCATACGGCCGTCCATGCCTTAGGGTTCCCTCTCTTAGATGTTTATTGATGCGCAGGACTAAAGGAGCATGAACTTTACATCCAAGTAAAGCTTGAGGCTGGCCTTTTAGTAGCCGAATTTTGGGTGGTCACTGAGACGTCCCAAGGCTTACCTCTGACACCTAATGGTGCCAGTATGGGTGTCGGTTTCCGACAAATAAATTATTTTGGTTTCCATACATTAACCATAGCCAAAGAGGAAGACACACAACCATTCTGCATTTCGCAGCACCTTTGCTTAGCTCCGCTTCACGATAGAATTTTTCTTACAACAACCAGCTGAATCAGAGTGGAAAACGACAAATTAAGTGCTTATGTCAATTTATTTTTTTAGCCTCTTGATCCCAAGTTTATACTCAGCCTGAAACAAGCTGTTCACTTACCAAGAAGAAACTCATAAGTGACATATGATTGTTTTTAACAACAAAAAAGGGGTGGCGTTTTTATTAGTCATCTTTTGCAACAACTCGAAAGATGACGTACTCAAAGTGAACACAACTGTCACGGAAAATATTTGAGCTCTAATAGCTTGTGTTCAAAGTTTCATTTGCCCCCAAATCGACACGAAAAATTAGAAAGATCATTTGTTTATTACATATGCAAGCTTTTTTAGGAGTAAGAAGTGAAGAATGTTTTTAAGTGTTAAGGAAACGTAATGGTATTTTTTTTTAATTATATTTTAATACATTTGTGTTTACTAGATTTGTCAGTGCAATATGTTCGCTTTACTAGGAATGGGCGGATTAGAGACTTTTTTTTCGCGGCAGTTTTTTTTTTATTATAAATTATTCTTTAATTGTTGAATCGTAAACAAGTGTAACGTGTTTATTTTTAAGTGCCTTTCAAAGTACCTGTTGTATAGCTTTACCAAGTTCATCAGCCTGATATCCTTAAGGCTTTTGTAACAAAGGTCTTGCTTAAAATAAGACCACATCACAGTAGACTAGGCCGTTTCGAGTCAAAGGTTGGTCAGAACAAGGTTCTCCAGTTACAGGCTTGCTGGAGTAAGTAATGTCTTGTGTCTTAGCTGACTGGTAGGATACAGCGCGGTCAGCAACCTTGAACTTGATAATAAACAAAGAGAGAGAGAGAGAGAGAGAGACAGAAAAGCTGTAATCTGGCTTTGGATTGTTTGTTTTTTCTTCTCCCTAAACTCCTGAAAGTGGTGATTATTTGCACAGTACTCAGTCGCACAGGTGTATTATGCCCTCTGATGCTTTTGAATAAATTGTAAATAAGTTTTTTAATCTTTAACACGATTGAAAACTCAAGTAGAGTAGGCCTGGCTTATTTTATTACATAGTCCATAATACATGTATGTAAGTTATTAAAGTTTGTTTTAAATATCTAGCACAGTGCATAATAGCATTTCTAGGCCATTGGTAATTTTTTTATTTGAATGAGATACAACAGTATTTGAACTACCGTGTCGTCTGCCATTAATGCCCTTGTGTAGTAGTGTTTATAACATAAAAATTCACTTCAATGATTTTAAAATTTTTCATTGTAAATTATCGCAAAGTTTGTGAAAAATAGAGTCATGTTCAAATTATGTGGAAAGGAGAGCTTATTTGAGGAAACGATTCTAAGCTGTAAAAATCTGCTCCTTCGAAGAAAACTGTGATAGTGGCAATCCGTATTTTTTTAAAATACTATTTAGATGTTTTTATGGTTGTAAGGTATATATTTGTATGATTGTTCAACAATTTGGGAACAATCTCCTTCGCAGTAAATCATTTTAAGTCAAAAAAAAAACTTTCTTGAACGGTATTGTTGCGTGCAAAACATTTTCGTCTATCACAGTTTTACCAAAGAATTAGATATACTTGAGGACTTTGGTTTTACCTACCACAAAACTGTGAGTGTGCGGACACAGGGTTAGCACAAACAGGGAATGTTATTATAGAACACAAAGTTTGCCGGGCGTGACAATAATAATCTTCTAGTAATTGCTCTTTTATAGGCCAAAGGAAATGGTTAACAACTCAAAACACATTCCGAGTAATAATAAGCCCAGCATGACTTCTAGGGTGTCAGTTACTGTGTGCCTTCAATTTTTTTGTTCCCATTTACTCTTTCAATAGTTATAATATTTTTGTGATCGGTTTAATAATTTTCCTTCTCATCGTAAGAGGTCTTAAAAATGAAAAAAAAACTGCCGTACTTTTAATGTCTTATCTGGCCAAACAAGCGGCTGTGCTTCTTAGTGTTGGGAAACATTTGCTTCGCAATATTGCCACGAATCTATCCGGCATGTATTACTGTTGTTATTGTTGTTGTCTCAACGATTAGACTTTACCTTAATAGTTAGACGTTTAGAATATAAACAGGGTCAAAGGTTTAGGACCCATCATAGCGTGGTTTAATCTGCTGCATTAACTTTGTATTCGTCTACGAGTTCGTCGCAGGTTAACAGGTACTTTTTCGTTCTTTCGATTACCAAAGTAGCCGTTACGGATGCTTCATTATTGAAGTGATCTTGCTTTTGACGAATACTTCTGTTCTGTTGTGTGTGATCTATCACATCTTGATGGGTGGGATGAGAAGAGGGGGGGTCGTGTAGCTGCCAATTACCTGGTAACTGTTTTCAATGAACATTTAGTGGCCTTTCGTGATCCCGGATATCAAACTGAAGGAGAAGTAGAGATGAAAACAAAACGGAGGTTCGGGGAGGTGATGGAGACGGTCAAAGATGAACTGTGTTATTGTCAGTACCCCATAACTCACTATTTGTTCAAAGAACAATTGTAATCATGATGTGTCTCTCAATAGTGATCTTCAAAAGAATTATCGTCGGTTTTGTACTAAAAATGTCAATGCTCTTCAATCTTACTTGACTTAAGGCGGATAACTACGAGATATCACCATTGGCCTCCAAACTTCTATGTCTTCCATCAGACTAGCTAAGTCGTGGACGCTAGTCTTTCCTGTGTCTCTCATCAGAGTGTATATAAAGCTTATGTTGCCTTTGGTCTTCCTGTCTTCGTGTTTCGCACGTAGGCTCCCATAAATAGCAACTTCTTGGTACTCAGCTCATGCTGTCGGTAGCATTGACCTGCTAAACGAAGTCTGCGTTCGGAAATTTTCATGTCCACTCATGGGAGTTTCCTGTACAGCTCATTGTTTGTAGTGTGACTGTGAGAGCTTCAATGAACGTTCAGGGCTTTCCGCAACATTTGGGTGTATGATATGCGCCACCCAGTGACCATACCTCTTCAATCGAGCTGGAAAAAACCCGTTGGTTTTTTTTTGTGGTAAGGGGTTTCACGTATTAATCAATATCTGCTGAGCCCGTCTTATTTTATGTGTTTCTGTTTAAAATGGTTTGTTTGTTTTAGTTTTAAGAAGAGGTGGAGGTAGCTGCAGCGGGAGACATATGAAGTTATGAGAAGTTTAGCATTTCAAACAAAGAAAAGTTTATACAGTGATCAGATACCCACCCTATGGCCTTAGCTTGTGTAATCAATGAGCTTTATGATAAGTATATCCTCGAAAATTGGGAGGTGAGAGAGAGATAGAGAGAGACAGAGATAAAGAGAGAGAGAGAGAGAGAGAGAGAGAGAGAGGTACCCTCAGAAATATGGGAGGAGAGAGATCTCGTTTTTTTTAAATTTTTCATCTTATTTTTGTCTTGTTTTGCTACACTGTCTGTAAATGAATGCAAACTGTCGGATGGGTAAAGACTTAAATTTCGAATATCATCAGAACTATTTCCCGATTCACCTTGATTTTTTTTTGGTTAAAATAACACAATTATTTGTTCAAAAATATGTGCATTATTATCGTGTCGTATTTCTGAGGGGCTGGCTAATCCTCCAGAGATTCTATTAATCCTATGTATTGTTTAGGGTAAGTTCCATGACGCTGTGTCAGACAGGCCGCCCTTCTAAGCAATTTACACACCGGCAGAAACCAAAAGGACAATCACCAAGATTGACCTTGGAGCGTGGAAAGAAGGTTTCTATTTAATACCCCTCTAGTCTTGACATTTTAATTACTCTTTTTTTTAATATCTTCTTTTTATGTTTGTTTTCTTTGGTTTCCTAATGCCTTTGAATTTTCTAAATAATGTCCTTGGCGTGGCACAATGTGTACCTTACCTGTTAGCAGTAGAAACAATTTTGTTGGGTCTAATGCGGCGTTTTTATTTTATTTTTTTTTTGACAAAAACAAATTTAGAACCAAAAGTTTTAAGTTGACGCAATCACAACTTATAGAAACGCTGTCATGAAATGTTACTGTATAATGGGAAATAGTTTTGGCACTGCGACAAAGACTCGTCTAAATTTAGAGACAGGTTGTGCCTGCTTTATACATCAAAAATTGAACAATTTGTGCTGAAGGTAAGAGTTTTAGTGCACAAAACTCAACAGTCAAAACAGAAGCAAGAATGTTACACTGGTGGTGTTTACCGCGAAGATTAGCTCGAAGAACTTTATTTTTTAATAGTTGTTACAAAGATGCCTTTATTAATCAAAGCCATTTTTAAACTGGCAAGGATAAACGGCTGCCAAGGGTGCTGAAGTTTGCATTCCTTGCCGATTGCCAATAACAGACACGCTTTCATCTCCACATCTTGTTTTTTTTTCTTCTTTTCCTTGGTAGCTGTAGCCTGTTTGTTGCATAGCTCGCGCACAAAGCGAGAGAGAGGGGAAGAGCAGGGTTTCATCTTTCTCTTATCCCAGTAAACTACCGGTACTAAAGTTAAGTGAAACTTAAATCTATGGAAAAGACGAAGATTATTTTATGTGAGAGAGCATACAATACAATATTCTGAAATAGTGATGCGTGAATGAGACGAATGCGTGGATTAGCGGCGAATCATTCTCTTGATTGTATTATAATAGAAAAAAAGGAGTTTTTGAACATATATGTATTGGTTTATGCCTTTGCTGATAAATAAATTAAATTTTGGTCATAAATTGAAACAAATATGTACTTTTTATAACAATTTGTTTTAAAGAGGTTTACTTTCCTTTTTAGATTGGAAATTTTACATTTTAAAGAAAAGGAATAAAGGTATAGAAGCATAAAATTCCTTTTAAAAACACCATTCAGAGACATTGATTTTCCCAAGACAATAATGCTAGTTTCTAAGGATCTTTCGCGAGATCCAATGAGATTGTCTACAACGTTCATATTTGTTATGTTCCGTGAACCAAAGCTATATGTCTATGTGCCTCCTTAAGTTAAATAGAGTTTAAGTTTGTTATACCAGATCACATGTCATTAGCTTGTGACTCCAGTAGGCATAATTCTGCACGTTGAATCACTCTTGCAGAACCTACGGTTAAGACCGGTGCACTCACTCCCTGTTCTTTTTATTAGAGCGGAACCTTCTTGAGAGCTATAATTTTATGGTGTGTGCTGTGTCTAAAGTGCTTTGTTACATTGGGTCCTAAGGAATGTCGCGACCCTTTCGTTGCTTGTCTCAGGTCAGCTGTCTGAGGATAAATGACATTTGTAATGCTAACCAGGATGCGTGCAGACCTACTCCTTATTATTAAAGTCGCAAATGTCTGGTTAATAGGCAATATTTGCGTCTTTTTTTTTTCAAAGCTTGTACAAGCATCAAGTTGGGGATTTTTCTACATTCCAAAGAATACGGAACACCAAGGCCTTTCATATTGTATAAGGGAGTGTCGTTGCTCTGAATTTCAACGAAAACTTTGTTTTGAAACCTTATCCATTTTGCCAGGCTTTCTCTGCTGCAAAGCATTTTGTCTTTATTTGTCTCAGATTCTTGACTTCCATTAAATGGTGATGACAAAACATAGTCGACAGGGTGAAGAGTATACGATAACAGTATGAAATCTAAGAAGACAACGAAACACTTACTTTAAACACATCTTTTCTTTGTGTGTACACTTTGTTTGACCTGGATAACGCTGGAAGACACGCTTGGTTGAAAATCTAATAATTTAGCTGGCACCTTAAGACCCTAGCTTTTATATAAAAATATAAGTTGTTTTGTATCCCGCGCTAAAAGATTTGTGTCTGTCCCACATACTAGATCTGTAGTAGATTGAGTGAGGAGAGATGAAGTCCAATTTTGCAAGGTATTTTGGACAATTTGTTATTATCATTCACAAAACCCATTTTGCGGTTTCCGAAGAAAAACGTTCACTTGAGAATACATGCACTTGAGCTGCACTTTCTGCAAGGTGTTCCATCCTTCGCTGTTTTCACGCATCTCAAACCTCTTTAGATTTTTACAGAGAGCGGGGTCATGGTATAGAGACAGGGGATTTCTTGTTTGGAGCCCTCAATCCTGAGAAATAATGATCTTTCAAGCTTCATGGCTCATGAAATTGTATTATTTGTGTGCAAAAGTTCATTTGTTTAAAAAAAAAAAACGTGGGCTACGACACGAGCAATGGGGCGGAAAGGGTTGAATAAAGTGGTATTCAGGCTGTAACATACTTGAAATTCTTGGTTATGAAATTTAGCCAATGCAATGAGCCTTACACGCTTCAAAGGTTTTTATCTTATCCTGAAGAGCTCGGCACGCGCCTGGAATGAATTGTAATATAGTTGTAAGAGGTTGTTTTTTTTTCTTTATTTTTTTATTCGAATTTTGCTAAAATTTGTTCTTAAACTTAAAGTAAATAGGTTCGTTTTAAGCAAACCGATGTTGGTGTGCAATTGTAAAAGTCTTTGGATGACTTTGAAAGACCACCCATCTAGGCTGCATCTTCTGGTCTAACCAAAGTGATGTTTTGTTTTCGTTGTTTGAAAAGGGTTGATTTTATCATATCTTCATTGTCATTAGGCTCTATGCTTATTGTTGATATTTAAAGCAAAAGAAGTTGGATATTCAAAGCTAAAAGAGTTGGATATTCAAAAGCATTGAGGAGTTTAGAAGTTCCGAGTGACCATACCTCTTTGGGCGGCATACAATACATAAACGAATATTATGTCTGTCTAAAAAAATTGATTCTATCGTTTATAATTACTCCATTTTTTAGCAAAGGAACTCTATGGTAGTCTGCAAGTTTCCATTTAGTCTCATACAATGATAATTAGGGCGAGGGGTATTATCTGGTCATGCGTCATTGTGCGAGGGCTTTCCGCTGGTTCTTGGCTCATTACCGCCTGCCAGCTGGTGGGTAATCTCTCAGCAGGCAGATATCGCCCGTGCCTGGTCAATCTCATTTTCTACACTGCTAAATAGTGTACAACGGTACAGATGCACTGTAGAAAAGTAGGGAAACTTTGTATTCTAATATATGCGCCTCCTTTTTTTGTGGTAAATGCAGATGTTATAAAGACCTGGGATCAAAGACAAAGGAGTTCTTGCGATAAGAAAGAGGTTTTAAAAAGTGGTCAATCGTTTAAAAAATTAGGAGGATCATTTTGAGGCCAGATTTCAATACAATAGGATAGGTACCGCTAGTATACGGTGTTGTGATATATTTGTTTTAATTATTTCCCTGTTTATGGTCACGGTTGGAGTGGTAGTGCACCCTAGGCTTCCTAGAGTAGAAACTTAACTATACAGTGCATCATAATTTGCATAAAATTACTATCCTAATAATTATAATAACAACAATAATTATAATAATAATAATAATAATAATAATAATAATAAATGCTACACCATTTTGGAAGCTTACAGATTTTCTCGCAGAAATATAAAAAGGAATGTTGCAATCAAACTCAAAGCCACAATGTCGCAATATAATCTACTACTAGGGTGGGCTTAAAAGTAATGTCTTTTAAAATGTTGTTCTCTTTTTTTACATTGTATCAAGCCGAAGTAGAAAAAAAAAACTTGATGCACCTTTAAGTAAGGCAAATGATGGGAAGTTCACGTTTTTCTTTGCCGTGGATCGGGGGAAAATGGTGTCGATTCAAGATGTTCGCACCAAAGAACCGTCATATGTGTGATCAAAACTGGTATGAAATTTTTTTAAACTATGAAGAGAAGATTCAAATATTATGTTTGCAAAACAAGTGGCGCCTCACTGAGCCACGCAGTGCCTCAAATTAGTCGTATTTTTAGGACGCATTTTACACACTTAGACGAAATGGTAGGCGGAAGAACATATGTCAAAAATAAAGTATAGTTTTGCCCGTTTTCGTACTTCGTTTTTTTTTAATTCTGTAGAGAATTAAGGTTAGATTAAGTGTCTAAAATTTTGATTTATATCTCAAAATCAATTTAGATGATTAAGATTTAGAGCTAGGTCCGTAAAATATCGTGATGTGGAGTCTGGATTAGGCTTAGGCCTAGCCTAGCTTTTGGGCGCCATTTTTCTTCCACTGTAGGCTGTGCGTGTCATGTTTTCTTCCATTTTAGCATTAGGGTCCGTTTTAGCATTAGGGTCTTTAGGCTTTGTGTGTTAAGTTTCTTTCCATTTTTGAAGATGAAGGCCATGTCCAGGTCAATTTAGATGCAATAAATGCATGCACAACCAACGAGACTTTAAAAAAAAAACAAGAACCTACAGCAGAGTGTTGAACGCTATTAGAAAGTAGGTGAATTTTGTCATGGGCGCATCACTGAAACTCAACAATCTATTGGGTGTAGACATTTATTTTTTATAAGAATCTCCCTGGTCTAAATAATATTATATGTAATGCATTCGGTTCATGTAAAAAAGTTCGCTTGGCGTGCATTTGGGACTTTGGGGACACGCATGTGATTTTTTTTTTAATTTGGAGAATACAAAAGAGTTACCGTTTGTTGAAACTGGTTGCAAAGTAAAGGCCGTACTGAATCTAGTTCGCCGTGAAACTGATGGCTAGTAGGTTTAGAAACCGACGATATATAAGATCACTGTTCTTATACTAAAAGCCAGTGATGGCCGTGTTCTCTAATGCTCGCACACGTACACAAATCACTAGACTCAAACACAGCGCTTTTTGAAGGCTGAGTTTGCTTACGCTGCCTGCTTAATTTTGCTTATCCCCTAGGCAGCCCAAATCATGACTCTTCATATTTTTTTAAAAATTCATAGCTTATACAGCCTATCTCACGAGCCATCGCTTTCGCTTTGAAAACGATGCCGACGTTGAAGGTTATGTGTTAGCTTGGTGTCGACAGCAGTCAGATTAATGAGATAACATTTTTTTGCCAACGTATTATGTTTAGAGGAAGGCCAACTGGGACCCCAAGATTTTGTTTGATGTAGGCATATCATTCATGAATTTTTATTTTAAGAAGTCAAATAAAAGGAAGAAAAAACCAGCATTTTCTTTTTTATTTATGCCTTCCTAGTATATACCCAGTCTTTCTAGATCAGTGTATTGTAAATTTGAATTGAGAGTGGAGGTCATGTAGAAATTATAAGTAGGAACATGCGGATGACAGGTACGAGATTATAACGACAATGTTTCAGACGGTACACACTGGAATCAATTTAAAACCTTATTAGAATAATAGTAAAACAGTGGAAGTAAAACTTCTCTGGGTTTTATCGAGGACTCCTGAACTAAAATTTGGACTTCAACACCTAGATGTGCTCGCAAATTAAGTATCGATCACAAAGTCACTTCTTATGTGAGATAACAATATGGGAATCAGGAACATTGAGAAATCATGACTCATGGTTAAAAACAATAAATTACAGATGCAATATAATTGTAAACGTTGGTCACAAAACAAAGCAGACAAAATAGCGGCTCTAAATGTAAATGATTAATCTTGTGTGTGTGTGGTTTTTTTTTAATTGTAACGACTTGTATGCCTTTGTATATCTTCAATAACCTCCAGTACTTTTATCATTGTTTCCAAACGGGTATTTATTTAGAACAAGAAAATGTCCGATGATGGACAAAAAAGACACAAGTGAGAAAAAATCTTTTAAATAGAATGTCTACTTACTATAATATCTAAATTTATATAGCGCTTTTTACAATAATTTAAAGTCTC
>BMAT01009950.1:295541-309071 GCA_019649035.1 Elysia marginata | reverse complement strand
TTATCTAAATTAAACGAGTAAGGTTATAATTCCCGTGGCGTTTGAAGGTTTATCCAAGTGATAAAACTAGGTTGTAAAAACTGTAAGGGCTAGGTGCATAAAAATCATTTAAAAACAAAACGAAGCAAAGAATTTTTTTCATAACATGGTTGTCATGTAAATCGATAACAGTTATAATGTTTGAAACAGTGAGAATCCACTTAAAAGGAAATATAGACCGGACAGTTTCAAGTATTTTCAACAGATCAAGCCAAGAGAATGTAAACACTAAAATGCAAATGTAGCGCTTTTCAACAAAACAATACTGTAACACGTCTCGGGAGCTATTTTGTATAGTGTCTTTAAACAAGTCAAAAGTAGTTGAGTTTGGCGCAAGAATGTGTTATAAATAGATTTCTTTGTCTCCAGCATTCGCCTTCATGTAGGCCTACCTGTGCAGTAACTGTTTGGCTTTAAAAACGCTTTCGGTTTGGGTGTGCGCGTGTTTTACTAGGCAGGGAAAAAGTGCTATCTGCGTATTAAATCTACAGAATGCCTTTCAACGCTTTCAGTTCTTGTTTCATACATGATTCTTTAGTTTAAGTTGCTCTCTTTGGCTAACATATTTACCACCACTACTCAATTTTTAAAAGAATCCATCCAGCTCTTTTTCAAGTCAACTCTCTGGCCCAGAAATTATACGTAACGTAGTGAAATCGCTTTATCATCTTGTTGTTGGCTTAAAAATTATAATCATAGTTATTATAGTGCACATTTTTAAGCGTTTGGTTTGAATCTTCTGTTTTGGTAGCTTCCTAAGATATGTTTTTTTTTTCCAAACCAGAAGTCATAAGCTATCATGCAAGGGCAAAAAAAAAAGATTCAGCTCGACAGCTGATCGCATTTTTAGAGCGGTGTTAGTTTTGTTAGAGGATGTAAATAATTTAAAAACGTAAAGCCAAATTAGACGTTTATTATTTATATAAACCAAGAGAGAGAAAGAGAGGGCAGACCTACTCAAATGACCGATTTTTTTTACTGAACTTCCAGTTATTTTTTTCAGAGGGCTTTTTTTTAGTTTCAATGCACTGCTTCAAAAGCGCATCAAGGGTAATCTGTTAGAGCTTTAACACTCCCCACCCAGCACAGCGGCAGGTCTCGATCTGCTTTTTCTTTTTAGCCACTTGACTCATCGACACTCCTTGGCTATATGAAACTGCTGCGAACCGGCAGTAGTTTGGGCCTTTTCCTCACCTCCCTCGTTATCTGCCATTAGCTATGATCTCCTTAGGTCTAGTGCATTTAATACTGCCATAATCTTTTATGATTGTACTCGAGTTAAGCGGCAATGTGCCAACAATAGCTTTGTTCTTAAATTAGACCTTTTTGTAAAATCACAGTGTGACCATGGAGAAATAAATGTTTTCGCCATTATCGAAGGAGTGCTTTTTGCTTCAGTTAACCGGTATTCAAAGACAATAACACTTATGCTCACCCCGCAAATTACTAATAGAGGTGCTTGCCTTCACCATCTTAAAAATGTAGCAACGCTGTAAACTAATCTTTATATAAGACTTTACGTAAATAAAGAAAAGCGCGTTTAAAATTTTGTTGGGGTATAATGGCAAATTCACGACTGATTCTTAGGAAAATATCTAGATCGAGCCAAAATGTCAAGGCCATAAGTCCACTGCTTTGTATTAAACATGTAATAATATGGGATGTATCTAGGATTTTCTTTGTTTTAAAATTGTATTAGCGCTACATGGAGAACAGGTTAAAGTCAAAGATAGTGCAAGACAAACAGAAAGAGAATAATCTGAGAGAGAGAGAGGTAGGTTTGGGAGGGAGTGTTACTTTGAGTGAGACAGGAATAGAGTGTTGGTTTTGATAGTTTGTTCAAACGTCAGACAGATAAGCAGATATACAAACACAGTGGAATTCACATAAAGTCAACACCTTCAAATTAAACTCTTGCCTGAAGTCAACTTTGTTTTGCGGTCCCATTTTGAATTTCTGTATTATTTTTGTAATGGTTAGTCAACTCTTGCTTAAAGTCAACACATTTTTGTAGTCCCGAGCTGTTGACTTTATCAGGATTCCAATGTCAGTGTACAATATATAGAGAGAAAAAGAGTGAGAGAAGGGAAAGGAGAGAGACATTTAGAGAGAGAGAACGACGCACAACAAAATTATTTAAATGAATGAAAGACAAGAATAGTAGATTTCTACTGCTAGAAAGAGAAGATTTGTTTAGGAAATGAGTAGTTTATTGTGAGAACACTGTGTTTTGGGTTTTTAGACATGTTTACGCTGATCAACTTCATTTTGATTGATAAACAAACTGATACACATGATGAGAAGGTTTCGCCAAACCCATATCAAGTGATAAATTTGGCAACATTAGTTCATACTTTTCTCTTGAACATTATTCCTCCTTAAACAAACCAGGTTAGTTGGGACGTGTGTGAAATATCAAAATTAAAACTGATCGACGTAAGCAGAAAACTAAATTTAGTTGCGGGTCTCGTTCAAACGATTGACATTCCATTTTTTTAAATAGTTTATTATACGTATTTCAAATTAGCTGTAGCTAGACATAGCACTTTTTATTTTATTGACAGAAAGAGGAAAATTTACTAGTTTGTTTTATATGGTCAACATTTAAAAGTAAGTCTTAATTTTCCCAGGGCATTTCACTGTTAATGTTCGTCAAGTGAAGTACGTCTTGTACGAACGGTAGAAAGCAACGTAATCAAGAGGACCGGCTTGACCTTAAATTCACGAGTGTATGGAGTTTTCCCCCTTAAATAAAGGCTTTTACGACATCTGAGCACACGTTTTTTCTTTGTCCGCCCCCGTATTTCTTCAAGAAGCCAATCTTAAGACGCGAATTTTGCAAGTTTACTGCGCACAATGATGCGCTATTGTCTCTTGTGTTGTTCACATGCGTCAGGGCTAGGCAGAAAAGGAAGCCGCCCCACCAGCGCTTATCCTGAGCACCTTGCTTCAAACGCACACTCAAGTATGACGCAGCCTCTAGCCTCGCTCGTATAAAATCTGCTGTAGGATAGGTAAAGTGATGATGAGCTGAATTTTCTCTCACGGGGTGGAAGTTTGTCTAGCAAAGCTTAATGTTGTTTTTTTTATATATATATTCGATTCGAGTTTACTGATGGAAACAGTGTGACATAAACTACTAGCGAAATAACGGAAACGTTTCGTTTGTTGGCATAAAAATATTACATTGTGTTATTAGAGACCAGGCCAAGCAAATTTTGTAAAATATACCTGCGGAGTACCTTTCATAGTTATAAATCACGTTGACCCAGATTGGAAATGCCACAGACTGGAGCTAGACTTGTGTTTCAGTAAACTCTCTCATCCATTTTCTGTCGGAAGATTTTGAGGACAGTCATGGCAATCACAGGCGTAAGGGGCTTTACACTCTTTTATAGTTATGTGCAGTGCTTTCGTCTCTGGACTGTTGGCTTTTACTTTTCAATCTAGTTAAAGTATAGGATTATAATTGACGACTTATTTTTATAAAAGTATCGAATGCCCCCATTTTGTAACCCATGTGCCTGTTACAATGTCAGTATGCTTATAAATACATGTGTATTACTTGTAGACTTTTTCCATCAAAAGGAAACATTATTGTGCGAGATAAACTTGTGTATTCAATTATTTTTTCTTGTTATTATTTCTAGTGTAATTGTGTCGATTTATACTTTTAAGAACTTGCATGCACTATAAACAAATGCGCATTGGACTACACAGCCGACTTTATATTTACGCTCTTAAATCAGGTGGGACTGCGCGTAATGGTGTCACAGGTTTGAGCTTTGCCGTTGTCAGTAAATGAATAAGGGGCCTCATCTTTTATATTTTGTCTTGCTCAACAAACTTGCTTGGTGCTCAGAACGTGTGAAGTCATTTCCAAGTTCAAAAAAAAACTTAAAGGCTGACCGCTCATCTGCCACTTGCTGCATAGAATGCATTCTCTTCATGTTCAGCAGGTGACAAAGTTAACGTTTGAGATTTTGTTTACGCATTCTAACTTCGTTTGGAAGGTTTGGATGCTTTCTGGGTGTTTTTTCGGTAACACATGATACTTTCGAAACTTCTTGTGGTTCACTTTATTTTTTCTATAATTACTATTTGTTTAGAATGTTACGACAAGATATTTTTTTTACATTTGAGTATTTTCTTATCCTTTTCGAAATTCCCCGAATCTGTTAACATTCTTTTTTATCTTTTTCATCAGAGCGGCATGGAGGTTTATGATCGGCCAGGTCCCAGTCAACAAGACTACGATGTACCACCATCAAATCGCGGTGCTCTCGACCTTCCCGGACCATCAGTCGCATTAGACCAGGCTCGCCGAGGTTCACATGACTCTCAAAGAAGCGGTCTAGGAAGTCGGCCTGGTTCTAGAAAGGGCTCCCTGGCTAACGACTTGTATGATACCCCTCCTAGCAGCAAGCGGGCCTCAGGTGACACTATCAACAGCAACGCTAGTGGTATTTACGATACACCACCAAGTAGTAAACGCGCATCCAGTGAGCGCACACCCCCTCCCAGTAACCGGTCCTCCTCTGCCTCCCAGAGCTCGGCATCTAATGTTTTGATTGGTCAGACCCAAACAAGTGGCCATTCGTCGTCGCCTTCTCCTTTGCATCACTTGAATCTTCCTCCAGCCCTGCAGCAGAGGAGGCGTAGTGGCGGCTCAGGACACTCAAGTGACAACTGCTATGAGACGCCTCCGGGCAGCAACAGGTCTTCCTTAGAAAGAATTCTTTCAGAAGAGGGTCCACCCATTTATGAATCGTTGTCACCAGCTAGCTCTACAGATCGTCTCGCTGGTGATGATTGCGAGGAGCCAACATATGACACCCCCCCAAATCGTGGTCACCATTCTCACATTCGTCATAAGCACCCTCATACCTTATCTAATGCCTCTCAGTCTAGTCTGCACTCAGCGCCGTCCATCGAGTCCCTCCTGTCTAACACAAGTGGTGCGAGCAGCACCCAGTTATCCCACAATGCAAGTCTGCCCGACTCAGCCCGTTCCAGCATGGACCTTCCAGCAGAAACTTATGATGTACCACCTTCTGCCCAACATGGCGGAGAAGCGTCTCGCAAGCAGCTTTCAACAGACTCAGGTCTTGGCTTCTATGACAGCCCAATCAAGTCTCGCCCATCTTCCTCAACCTCGGGAAGCAATGTGTGCATCTCGTCACAAAGTGGCACCCTCAAATCTTCACAGTCCTCATTCAGCTGCAAACCTTTGCCATCTTCTTTAGCAAAAGATATAAAGCGTAGCCGAAGCTTGGAGCATGCTTTAGATGATTTATACGACACACCCAAAAACAATGCACCAAAGGTAAATCTCAAAAGCCTAGGATCAGTAGGATTCGGTTCAGTCAGCGCCTTGAATGATCCAGCAAGTGTTTATGACATCCCTCCACAGGTCACCAGAGACTCTGTTATTTCAGCCAGATCTGACTCTTCAGGTGAGGATAGCCGATTTTCATCTTCCAGTCTTGAGTTAGAATGTAAACTTGAGGCTCCAGTCTGGGATGTGCTTCCATTGGATCTTGATTCTGCCTTAGAGTTGCTAGTGAAGAGGCAACAACATGTTTCTAAAGCTACTTCTCGTCTTGCTGCATTTATTAATGAAGATTGGAGAACTCGGGCCTCATTAGAAAAGACATTATATGACATTAAAGTGGCCTGCTCACTTATTAAAACCGCTTTGCAAGAATTTGTTGAGTTTTCACTTAAAGCTCTGTCTAATGCCATCCGACTTCCAGACCATCAGCTAGCAGCAAAGCTCCAAAAACAAGTTTCCCCTCTGCAGAGTACATTAGAATTTGTAAACAAATCTTTTCAAAACTTGGAGGAGGCCAAATGGCAGGTTGCACTCTTATCTGAGCCTCTTCCAAAAAACAAACCTGATGACCTGGGACAGATTGCTCTGGTAGCTAAAGATTTGCTGCCTGAGGTAAAACGAGTGGCTTCTTATATACAGAGCAATGGGCCTGCCCTTTTCAAAAAGTCGAGTGATTATAGGAATGCCTCTTTGTCGTCCAAGCCTCCTAGAGCTCATAGTGATGGTTACGGCACTCTGAAGCAAAAAGATATACAACACAGACCTCTTCCAGCGGTTCCTGGGAGTGTAGGTGAAAATTCTCTACCTGGAAAATCATTGGCCTCAGAGCAGCCACCATCATTATCTAAACTATCCTTGTATGACATTAAATCAGCGCTTCATCAGGACGACTATGCTGAATGTGATGCTTTACCATCACCAACACCTGAGCACAGCCACTATACTGAAATGAAAAATCTGATGCAAGAATATGACTATGTTGAGCTTGACTCCAGGGATGAAACTACAGCTGAAGATCAAAAGAATGTTGAAAATGTCTCAGCAAATGTTGAAGAAAATACAGGCACATTGAAAGCTCACAGAAATAAGACAGACTTTAAGGAAGACATGGAGCAAGAACTGAAAAATTCTTCCGACGCACAGTGTTGTGGCTCTGTGGATAGCGATCTTGACGACATCCCTATTAGAGATAGCTCTCCAAGTCAGGAGAAAACACCTACAGATAAAACTGGGCCTCTAAATTCATTGCTCGGAGGACATGATTCAAACATGATTTTTGACGGAGAAGATGAGATTGGCGACCAGGATTTGAAAACTCCAGTAAATTTAAGTGCCAATGGGTCTTGTCCCACTCAAGATCAGACATTTGTTCTCCCAGACACTGCCTTATCAGGTGCTCAAAAGGAGTTAGATGAGATTGTAGATGAGGTTTTAGATCCAAGTGACCGACAAGTCCTAATTTATTATTCCGAGCAAATGACTTCACATGCCACCCTTCTAGCAAATGCAACAGATGCGTTTTTAGGGGTTGTAGCAGGTGGCCAGCCTCCCAGTGTGTTCATTTCCCATAGCAAGTTTCTAATAGTGTCAGCCCACAAACTGGTGCATATAGGAGACAGTATTCATCGCAACCTTGCTAGCAATACAGTGAGTGCAAACATTATGCACTGTGCTAATAACTTGTGTGACTGTCTAAAGGCTTCGGTGACGGCAACAAAAACAGCTGCACTTCAATATCCATCAGGTCCTGCTTTGCAGGAAATGGTGGATCGCGTAATGGATGTATCGCATGCAGCACATGAGCTTCGGTTAATCATCAAGCAGGCCATCAAATAAACAGGTCTTCTTTTAAGCTACAGACCCTTAAGTAAGAATATTATTGTTCTACTCCTAGGTTTGCTAACAAAAGCAAGATCAAAAAAGGTTATGTCATAGATTCTGGTGAATTTTACAAATTTTATGAAGAAAGCCATACAGTGGACTACTGGACATGAGATAGTGGTTTTACCAGACTATTCTACGTTGGTTACACTTAGAAAAGAATGGCCTTCAGGGGTCCTCCCTCCCCACACACTCACCTCTTTGTTTGGGGTGATAACCCACAAATGCAAAGTTCTTGAATGGATTTATACATACTCTGATACCTTCATCATACCATTATCTATCAGTGCTAACAAAACTTTTACAGTGTATGTTGAATTGTGAAAAGAGAAACTTAGACTTGAATATATTTGTACTTCTTTTTTTTTTTTTTTTGCTTAAAAATGTTTAAATTAGTTTGCACTTTAGGTGCACTTCAATTGAACAGAAGTGGTGTTTGTCGATTTACCAATGATTGTTAACTGTAGAAAATATACAAGGTCTGATTTGCTTATCAAGAACAGCTTGTGAGAAATTAAAACTTTTGTATATGAAGGCTTTTCTTCTTCTTGTGTAATCTTGACATTGAATCATACATTAATTTAAATAGGTCGGTCTGCATCCTGGCTTTGAGTTTGAGCATGGTAAAATTGTTTGGGATATGTATGTTTAACAATCACACATGTTCTTTTAAGTGCAATAGAGCAGATATTTTCGTTATTGGGGAAAGAAAAGGTATGGTTTTAGTGAAAACTTTTGAAAAATAAAGTTATCAAACATTCCCTGTATTTATGCATATGAGCTACCACCATCAGCGTTTTATAACTTGCAATCAAAGGTCTTCCAACATTGCTCAATTGAGACTTGTAATACCTAGTAATATAAGGTACAAATTTTCATTTTCTTACAAAAAGAAGGGTAAGGGGGGATGTTGTCTTCTCGCAGTAATATACGTACTGAATAGTAAAGCCATATGGCTTATACTTTTGATATCTCTATAATTTGCCAGAAGAAAGTTTTATGGAATCACTTGCTGTAACTATTATACATATATATAAGCATGTCTGATAAAATTGTTGTTGTTGTCTCCATTTACAAAGGCCCTTTGTGACTTGCAATAAAACTAAACCAATGAATTTGTTTTTGTTTGTACAGTTTAACTAAATCTATAATTCTTTTCATGTGCATTCAGTAGAGTGCTGCAAAATAGTTTGTTCTGTTAATACCTATGCTTATATTGGCTTTAATTATATTCCAATGTACATGTAGATCATGTATTAGTACAGTCCCCGTAATGTAAACAACAGTTAATCTATATATATATACATGTATATGCATATAAAATAGAATTATTGTTAATAAAATTTAAAGAATACCCTTTCATACACAGGCTGTAAGTCATAAAATTTATGAAAATCAAAGGCAATCATTTTCTCTAAATAACTTAGAGCCTGCTCTATAAAATAAGTGTGTGCAGAAACTGAACTGTGGTGATAATTATTGACCACCCTTTATGAATACAAATACAGTCTAATTTGAAAAATTTTTTAACCCCACCATAACAAAACTTAACTTCAATTTATTTGAAAACTGAATTATCAGTTTACAGTACAAAAGAAGGGTAAAATGTATAATTTAAACACAGTGGGAGTCATGCAAGTATTTGAATTATACATGTTCAAATTTTATGGATTTGATATTCCAATCATCAAAATTAACTTTTTATTCTACTTATAAACAAAGAAACAATTTTCTGCTCCGGTTTAATAGCGCACCATCTCTTAGGACATTCCCTTGGTCTCGTTATTTTAGCATCTTAAAGAAGCTTTTGGAGCATCAAACTTAACAAAGAGCTTAACATGCCCTAATGTAAAATTAGATTGTCTTCCATTTGGTTCCTATGTATCTCACTTACACCAAAGTAAAGATTTTTCTGGTAAAACTGAGTCCTAAACATTCTTTCAGGTTTAGAAAGATTCACAATGTAAATTTATGTTGTTGTGAAAAGTGCTCCAGGCTTACCAAAAATGTGACTTTGCTATTCTGAAGGAATTGGCGGTCAATTCAACCTAAATACTTTTAGATCTGAAATTGGGAAAAAAATCTATTTTTAATATTTAACATGTAACATGTGTACCTTAGGTTGTTTGATTTCGTGATATAGATACAAGGATGGAGAATTGTTTAAAGTCATCGTATTTTAATCTTAGACTAACAAACAATTTGTAAGTTACTGCAGAATAAGCCTTATCCATTTACTTTTGATGACCACCCTTGTTTTGGTCTCACCTGTCGTTGTACTAGAGCTTTATGCTCCGGAAATACAGGTTATTACTGCTAAAATGCGTTTTTTTCCTTTTATTTCTTTGCTCTATGTGATTTTTTTGTTGTGTTGTTTTCGTGAGTTTGCACCACATTTAGGCTTACACCTCCATGTCTTTTTTTTTTTTTTTTTTTCTTGCTTTATTCTTTGCCTTTGACATAAACATTCACGTATATTGTTTGTTTTGAACTTTAGTACTTTTATTGTGCATTAAATTGAAGAAGTAGGCTTTTCTTTTTGCTATCATTCTGTTTCCTTTCTCCTTCGTTTCCTTCTTCCTTGTTTTCATGCGTTACGTCTTTCTTCTTCTTCTTCTTCTTCTTCTTCTTCTTCTTCTTCTTCTTTTATTTTTCCTACCCACCCTCCTCTTCTTTTTGTCTCTTTCTACGAAATTTGTGGCACTGTTTCTTTGTTGTGAATATTTTGTCCTGATTACACTACACAGTGAACTCCTTTTACCACATACCCTTTTTGCATGAAACAGAAAAATTATCGCCAAATTTCTCTTTCTTTCTTCTCTAGTATAATGTATTAAGTGAATCCTCTTAAAAAAAAGAACAGTGACTCCAGGATTTCTGCTTAAAACAAAAAATTAGCAACACAAACCTTTTTTTCCGATGTATAAGTGATATCCCTTGAGTGAAACAATAATTGAATTTTCTTATGCCTAAATGCATAAATAATTAAACAAAACTGTTAACATTTCTCAGCGTTAGTAGTGCAAGATCATAGTTTCGAAAATTGCCTTAGTAAAAATACTTTTCCCTGCTAATAGTGCTATTGCCTTTTTGAGGAGAGCGGTTCTTTTTTTTAAAATTTAAGTCACCTAAAAACTCCTTTTAACACAACCTCTGATAACAAAACAGGTTGATCGAGTCCAAAGATATATGGTTAACAGGATTCTGCTGTATATTATCAGACCTGTATTACTACCACCAAGGCATAGCACTATGTTGCTACCTTGTTTAAAATGGACCAGCTTCATCGCTGCTACAGTTTTATACTCTGGTTTAAGTGAAAAAAAACTATGTTCTGATAAGACTGGTGAGGGACTAGCAATAATCTGAAATTTAAAATCCAAAGTGGTGTATCTACGCAATCAAGGCGTTTTCAACCATTTTTATATTTGATAAATTATGACTAAGACGAAATGGCATTCCGTGTTATCTATTGTTCATGTGAAATAGAAAACCAATTTTCTTTTTGGTTCCATGGAAAAGAAACGAATTTTATACGAGATCAGATTATAATTATAGAGATAAGGGAAATAACCTTTTTTAAACAAGATGGCAGATTAGTTTACAGTATAATAGATTGTTACTGCCCTTCATGATGTTTGTTGAACACCTGTGAGAAATCGACGTAAATGGTGGATAGAAGTTGAAATCATTACTTACAGTGAACATGTATTTTAACTGTAAGCTGTTTTTATTTGACAGCCACAAGACATAATATATTTTATTCAAAATAAATAATTGTGACAAGCGTTACGTGTCTGAATACTTGTACATGTATTAAGATTATTTTCAGCGCATTTTTACTCATAAAAATGTAAATGTGTGCTGTAAATAAAACAAACGCGTCAAATCTAGCAAGACACCTCCGTTGAAGTAAGGAACACAAGGAAGCTTATAGGATTCAAAACTAAATAAATAACCTAACACTCTACCTAAGAAGTTCGTAACAATTTTATACATGTCAAAATATAAAAGATAGCAGAGAATGATACAAAATTAGACATATATCTAAAACCAAAAGACGAATGACCGGCCAAAATACTGCACACACAAGCTGTACACCTGCTTTGTCAAAAAATGGCGCGTAGAAGCTGGTAGCTGCGAGACACAAAAATGTAACGTATCCTTAATTCACTGCAGTTTTCATTCACAAATATTGGATACATTTTCGCTAATCTTTCGTAGCAGTCAAAACAATAGTTAAATCAATTTTAGACTTCTAAATAGGCGACATATAAATTACGAATTTTACTGACTTTGTAACGTCTCATCCATAGAAGTTGCTTCTGCACAGTCATTTGCATAATTGTTTCTACGTTTAGGACAGTTAGCTTTTAAATACACGGTCTGCCACACAACGGCCACCTTACAAACAAACGCTTTTTAACGTTGACGTCATAGCTGAAAATGAATTTAAAAAACATCGGCATTTATACCAATAACCATGGTACTATCGTTGAGCGCTTTACAATTCAGTGACTCATCTTAAAGCGCTTCTCTAGGCCTATTAATAACACACATATAAATCAATCTTTAACATTATAGCAGTTCAAGAACCTAAAAAGCATGTAAGCTGCGAGCAACTGAACAAAACTTTCTAAGGTTAAATTGAAAACCTTAGCCAGGCATGCATTATAATATTTGATATACTATATGGCCTACTAATAACCAAGGGTAGAACAATGCATTTAAAAGCATGTACATACACCGTATCTCTTGTTTGAAAAAATAATGTAAGCATTCGGGGGTTTCATATAGCAGTGTGAGTTTTGAATGAAACACCAAAAATAGACAATACCCTTAATTTTGTTACTGCCACCCTTTAAGGGGTTTTTGCAAACATTTGAGATAGCTGCTGTTCTAGTTTCTAGCGGAATTCTTAAAAGATTGATCGCCATACGAATAGATTATAGGTAACGCCAATCTAACTATTAAAACCATGTTTTTCAGGGGTTTGCTCTGAGTCTGAAGGTGATAAATCGCAGTTGGCTCTTCTCCATTTAGCTTATGATATGGATAGTATGCATCGAAGAACAGACGGTTCATCTTGTCCTAATTGCTGTCTTAACTTGTGTTCTTGCGTCGTCAAGGGACATTTCTGTGTCGTTTTGCATCATTAAGCTCTTCTTTTAGACCAGTGTATCGACAGTATCGTTCCCTCTAGTTTGATAATGACCAGGATACCGTTGTAGTTTCGTTATTGATCATAAATATGTGAGTAGCAATAATAGCATGTAGAATTGTACTTTGTAGAGGGGTATCGGTAATCTTTTTTGTTATTTTCAAAGGATTCCAGGACATACTTGGCACCCGTTAGTAAAACTACAATAGACCTACATATAGGGTTATTTTCTTTATCTTTGAAACAGCGTGTTCCAGAGAAGCAGCGTGTTCCAGAGAAGCAGCCTCCGCTAAAATCTGGAGCAGTGCACCCCTTTTCGGGAATGAGTATGTTCCTGTGGTGCCGTTTGGCCATTCACCACAAATGTCTATTCATTTTCACTTCGTTGGTGGCTGATCCGTCCGTAAAAACCCTGATCCATTTGCTATGAGGGTAATATGTGTATATCTTTGTTGATCTTACTTTCTACAACTTGGGACATTTCTTCAACTTCAAGTCACACTACTCACGCTGTTGATTGTTTTCAACGCCTTTTACTGTTTCTGCTGAATTTTTTTTTTATCATCCAAAGGTGATAGGGCTTTAGATAAAGAAACCTTGGGTCATCCTCAGTAAGTATGTTTAGTGTACGTTTTGGGGATGTTGAATTGATTGATTTCGTAAAATTTTGTCATTTTCAGGCGCGATCTGGATCATGGATGTGGTTTTACTGTGTTCCTTCATTGAGTGCAAAGGCAACCTTTTGAACTTTTCAGCTTAAATGAGGATTGTTTTCTTTTCTGTCTCCCAGCTTGTGTAGGCTTATGCTGTAGAGTGATTCCGCTGCTGTTATTGGTGTAGTTCTCACCCCGCATGTTAAGTGTCATGAATCTCAACTTTTGGATTTAGACCCTTTAAATCTTTTTAGAGGTTTTCTATAGCGTTATTTCCCCATATCGCTTTTCCAGTCCTTCATGCACCGGTACTCCATTACAAGTCGCGCGTACATGGATAGGTCTTTTTCGCTATGTAATGCTCTATTGGGCTTCTCTCAGCGATCCAAGGAGTTTCTTTATGGTTTGGTGTTTGTTTGTTTGATTGTTTTTGTTGTGGTTTTTTTTTTTTTTTTTTTTTT
>BMAT01009950.1:283627-294138 GCA_019649035.1 Elysia marginata | reverse complement strand
ATAGTAAGTCCAGTCAATTTGCGCCAAAAATAGCTTTGGCGGGAAATCCCTGCAACATAATTTTTTCTTTGAGATGTTTATGGTATTAGGTCAGATAAGTTCGAAAAACACTGTTAGGACACGGAAACCGAAATCCTACTACCTATAAATGACGTCACAATACGTCATTCCTTGGAACTCAAGAGTAAAATATCATTATGGATATTTTTGCACCAAACCTCTGCATGTTGCATATCGTTGAAAAAGTCTTCATAATTCACAATGAAATATGGTATTTGCAAAGTAATTAAATTGTATTTATATGAGTAATTTTGAAAAAAATCGCCAGAGATTTCCCGTCAAAAATTAAATTGACTGGACTATGGTTATGAGTTACTGGCAGCATAAAGAAATAAAATGTGTTTGTGTGTGTGTGTTTGACAGAGAGGTAGAGATAGTTAGAGAAAGAGAGGGGAGGGGAGAGGGAAGTACTAGGAACTAGATTTTCTGACTCTCCCTTTAACAACTCCCTCCCTTTCTCACACACAAACAAACACAAACTCTTTGTCCTGCCACTCGTGTCTTACCTCCATGTCGCCATTCTTTTACCTGGCATTTTTTTTCTGACTGCAACCACTAATGACTAAGTCACAACATACAGCTCCCATCATCATCAATGCCCTTCATCCTTGGCAAGCTTTCCAAGCTGACCCCATCCTTTTCCCATCATTGCCATTTCCCTCTCTACAAATCTCTTTCATGTTTCTCTGGGCCTACCCCTGCCTCTATTCCCTTGTGGATTCCAATGAAGTGCCTGTCTTGTGATGTTGTTATGTGGTTTCCTCAGTATGTGTCCAATCCAACGCCACCTTCTAGTTCCGATTTCTTCTCCTACTGGTTTCTGCCCTGTTCGCCTCCAAACTTCCTCATTTCTTACCATATCATGCCATTTTATTCTCAGAATACCCCTCATACATCTATTTATAAAAGGTTTGCACTTTCTTATTGCTCCAGGTGTGGCTTTCCAAGTTTCGTAACCATGCAGCAAAACTGATTTGACATTAGAATTGTTAAGTCTGATCTTGATCTTTTGAGGTATGTTTCTAGCTTTCCAGATCCTTTGTAGTTGTGTGTATGTTGATCATGCCTTTCCAATTCTTGCCTTAATGTCGACGTCTGTTCCACCCTTCAGGTCGATTATACTTTCTGAATATGTAAATGAGACCACTCCCTCTAATGCCCCTGTTCCTAGTAATATTCCGTCCTTGGTTTCTACTCGTGACTTAAGTACCTTAGACTTTCCACTGTGGATGCGAAGCCCAAGACTCTTTGGTATTATATTTAGGTCCTCAGTCTTGCTTTGCATCTGCCCTTTAGTATGTGAAAGCAAGACCAGGTCATCGGCAAAATCTAAGTCATCCAACTGCTGCCATAAGTTCCACTGAATACCATTTTGTTTACCCCTTGTAGACTCCTTCATAATCCAATCAATAGCCAAAATAAGGAGAAATGGTGACAGAAGGCAGGCTTGGCGTACCCCACTCCAAATCTGAAAACTATCTGATAGCTGACCCTGGTCAGAGATCCTGCAGTACAACTAGGAACTGTCATATGTAGATTTAACGATATTGACTAGTTTTTGTGGTATACCACAGTGTCTCTAAAGTTTCCACGAGGTCTGCCTATCCAAACTGCCACAGGCTTTCTCGTAGTCGATAGAGTTGATTAAAATAGGAGGGTTCCATTCAGTTGACTGTTCTAAAAAAATACGTAATGTTGCTATCTGGTCCACACAAGATCGATTTTTTCATAAATCCTGGTTGGTTGTCTCTTAGTTTTCCACCGGCTCTGTGGCCTAGCGGTAAGACACTCGCTCAGAGATAGGGAGGTGCGCCGTTCGATCTCCGGCCGAGTCAAACCAAGGACTTCAAAATTGGTATTAGCAGCTGATCCGCCTAGTGTCTGGCATTATGGGTTTAGTGCTAAGTCAGTATAATGTGACTGGGTGTGGTGTATGCAAGCGCTCCTTACATCACAGTGTAGTCGCAAGCTTTCAATTGTCCCAAGCGTCGTCTCTGATATAACCTTGAAGTTGAAAAGAGACGTTAAAATTCAAACAACCTAACTCTACTGCATGTTTCATTCTTTCAAGGATGATTCTGTTAAAGACTTTTCCAGGTATAGACAGTAGTGTGATACCTCTATAATTGTTGCAGTTACTCAAGTCTCATTTCTTTGAAAGTTTAATCAAATGTCCCTCTTTCCAATCTCAAGGTAACTTCTCCTGTTCCTTAATATTTACAAATAGACCATAAAGGATATCAACTATTGTAGGAATATCTGCTTTTAGTGCCTATGGTGGAATGAGGTCTGGACCTGCTGCCTGGTCGGCCCGGTGTCAGTATAATGTGACTGGGTGTGGTGTATGCAAGCGCTCCTTACATCACAGTGTAGCAGCAAGCTTTCAATCGTCCCAAGCGTTGTCTCTGATATAACCTTGAAGTTGGTGGGTTTTCTGGTGGTGTTCGGTTCAGAAGTTGTTCAAAATGTTCCTTCCATCTTGCCAGCCGTCCCTCTTGTGTGAAGATAGAATTTCCTTGTTGGTCTTTGAATGGTATTACTGGTTTGCTTTGTTTTCCCGAGAGGGTCTTTGTCATCTGGTGTAGCAGTCTCATGTTTCCACTCGCACCTGCTTGCTCAGCTCTTTCTGTCTGTTCCTCTAAGAATCTATTCTTATCTCTCTTGATAGACTGCTTGACCTCTCGGTGAGCTATTGAATACTTTTTTGTGCTTCTTTCTTTTCTGTCCCTGTCCTACATCCGTTCAGTTCACTTTTTATGTCTCTACGTTTACAGCTCCCGCATGTGAAAAAAGATTTGAATTTTTTTCAAAACCAGCGCACTTTAAAAGCATCCCGATAACTTTCAAACAAGAAAGTACAAAGATTCTTTTCGTACACAACAGCAGATTTCTTTAAATAACGGCAAGTTTCTATTTACTTAATAAAGCTTCAAGCTTTCTGTACGTGTGTGTACTTAGGCCTAGTCAGTATAGTGGCTTAGTTTTAATCAGACCCTACACGATCAAATATATTGCGCAAATCTGGTTGCACAATATAATTGACAATATTTTGTTGCCCAAACACGTTCAATATAATTGACAATTAAATTGCGCAAAAACAAGTTCATTTTGGCCTTGGGATCCGTTGAAGAAGGATGGACGACTTTGACCAAGCAATAGAAAATGAAAAAGATGCTCCAAGAAGAAAACGCCCAGTGGTCAATGGAATGGTTCCTGAAGCGTTCAACATTTGGCCACACTAAATTACTACGTGAACTGAGCCATAATGAGCCAGTTGATTTTAAACATTTTCTACGCATGGATATTGAGTCATATTATGAGCTATTGCAAATGGTCGAACCCCTGATAGAAACAACAACAACAAATATTCGTTCTGTAAGAGTTCAGCTTTTTTTACATCTTCTCTTGAGTACTTTGGGTAGTTTTTCTGAAACTGTCCAAGTAGCACAACGTAAGCTGCATCCTTCCTCTGTCTGTTTCTGTAATCGTCACTTTTTACAATCCACAATTCTGGCAAACTTTTGTAGCATTCAATGCAATCTAATTGAAAGATCCTGTCTTCTTCTTTATCAGCTATGTTTACGGTTCGAAATCTCGAGGACAAATGGTATTATTGTGCAATTTAATTGACGGTTACCATAAAATCAGAAGCCGATAATACGCTCCTATTAAAAAAAGTATTACTGTACCAGGAATCGTCCGCTATTTGGCCTAGTATTTCATCTACAATCAGCCGGTGTGTTCTAAATTGTTAACGTTGAAGGATTTGGCTATGTAGTTCCATGACATGCCCGGATTTAACGGCTTCGTGAGGACTGAGACATAAACCGCAACCGGAAGTGTATTTTGTTTGAACGCTTCGAACGCCAACCGATTTGATAAACAAAAATTCCATAATTAACGTTATATTTTGTATGTTCTGTGCGCACAAAATCCAGTGAATCTGAAGAAGGTATGTAAACATCCGACTGTAATAATAATTTTGATTATTCATCACGATTAGAAATGCTGTAAATTTCTATTATTATGGATATAATTTGTTTTGTGAACTTCCAAAATTCGCTCTGAAGATGCAAGCGTAAATAAATATAAACAATTTTTGTACCGAGAATCCAGGGGATAATCCTGGCATTGGCCCGCTGGCGAGACTGACGAAATGAAAGGAATAACAACCCATTTTTAACACCAGCGGGCCAATCCCTGGATAAAGCCGAATCCAGATCATATCTAGATCTATAGATTCACCTAGCAGTCCATTCTAGATTTATATCTAGATCTAGATCTAGATTCTAAATCTTATTAGTCTTGGACCTTTTGGCCACTGGCCTTAAGGCTTGACTCGGCTAAGAGTAACTCAGACCAAAGGCCGAAAGGGTGTGCCATGCAATTCGTGGAGACGATTTGCAGATCCAGTTTTTACGTACAGTTAAAAAGTTAAATTCAGTTGTGGCCTGTGTGTACAGGGAGTCAAAGTACTACCTCCTTAACCTTTTTGAGTGCAGATTAATTTTGGGGGCGTTTGTGGGAAGTCACACCCTTTTCTTTAGAAATATACGGAAGCCGCTCATTTTGCTCCTCTAGTACGACAGATTTCATTTGCCCAGATTCTAGTAGGTCTCAATCTTATCTATCATTGGTCAAGACCGGCCAAGACCTGTCAAGAGTCAAACTGAAATCCAATCAGAGCCTAAGTGGTTGTAAGACTGACCAAGCCAAATGCCGAGACTCAAGGTAACAGTTGCGTCATGAGTAAGGGCCCTGCTGTACTAGATCTAGTAGTAGTATAGTAGTGTGTGACGTCAGCGAAGAAATGGAAATCGCAGGGCAGAATGATTTCAAAGTCCAAAGTAAAATTTTCAATAGCGCCTCATTGATTGAGACATGAAAAATGATACCAAAAACTACATAGGCCTAATCAATGAAAAATTACGATTTTTATTGCATTATAAACATATTTTGATTCAAAGTCATTCATGTAAAATTGTTATTTGTGGTCGGATTTTTGTAAAACCAAACATTTTGTTTTGACACGAGAATTCTATTTATGTTCATTGGAAATAAAACACGGGTGTTTTTCAACTTTTTTGTAATCCTGCCACGTAGTGTTGTAGGCCTAAAAGGTGTGAAATTCACCCAGGCTAGCGATCAGAACATTCCCCTGTAGCTGACTTCTTATAGGCCTGGCTGATCTCAGGCAGTCAGGCACCGGGCCAGCTGGGGCTCTGATTGGTTCTGGACTGACATCTGGGTATGTCAGTTACATAAGATCAGTAACAGCTAACACTGCCCTGTGAATCTTTGAAGTCGCGGTGCTGGGACGTAATGCTATACAATTGTTTTTACTAAGATTTTCAGGTGTGATAGCGTCAAACTGTAATTTATATTTTTTTCTCTATAAAAATATTTTTGTCATTTTTTGCTATTTGTTCTGATCACATTGGTATCAAAAACTAAAAAATTAGATAAAAAACAATAAAACTACTAAATTAGACAAAACGTTTTACAAAATATTTTTCAAAGTCACCTTCAACAGTAACTTTTTTTTTTCTGAAAATCAAGCACAATTTTCAACTTTCTGTCAAGATCACAATCGAAATGGGCAAGTCTCATTGGCCCAAGAGGGGAAGCTAAGTCCCTCCCGTAAATTTTAGGATGGGTCGGGTTTGGCCGGGATAACCTCAAGAAGGTTAACGGAGTCCCACAGTGTCAAACAATTTGCTCCTCGTTTACTCTCCCTCCAAAATTTTGCTCCTTTATCTGGAGTCTAGAAATAGAATCGAGATAAGACTAGATGTAGGCCTAGAAATAGACTCTAAATTATATGGAGAAATGCCATGACGAACTGAAACTAAAAAACTCAGAAATAAATGTTCAGGGTCACTTAGTTAAAATAAGTTTGAACCAAACGTTATTTTCGTAGTTTTGCCTGGTCCTCAAATCTGAACTGAGTCACTGAGCGGCTAGCAGCGGTTCACAGAACTGCCAACCCGTACGTTTTCCCGTATTTTCGTTTGCTTTTTCATCCAAAATACGCCAGTATGATTTTCGTACAAAAAATACGACTTTCCGGTCTTATAATCCCACTATGACACTATCAGACTCGCGATGTACGTCAGGTACGTTTAACTTCCGTACTGAATTCCTTAGCAGGAAGCTAGTTTTACATTTGTGCACATGCGCACAAAGATAATCGTGACGATACAGTATATCGATTTCATTTCGTTTTTCCGCTTTATTTTTCTACGGTTAGTACTAGTAACATCGAAATCTAGATCCCGATATCGCCCTCTTTCCCAATTTTATAAACAATGTTTTTCATCGAATTCCGGGAATTTTGCTCTAGCGAACTGGGCATTGTATCTCTTCCCCACATTCTAACTAATGAAGACCGCGAGCGAAGTAGCAAGATCTAGATATTGCTCGTTGAATCACTGTCAGTAAAGGTCAAGTTTACTCTGTGAGCTAGACTCTAGATATAAATCTAATGGCACTTGCAAGTCGGAAAATCAAAATAACAAGTATTGATGCTGTTACTACTACAGTACAAGAGACTCCGTTCTTGACTAGATTTAAATCTAGATTAGTAACTGTAACACTATGACTAGAAATCTAGATCTAGTCTTTAACGGCAAATTTAACGGGAAAGTTTGGTCTTATATAAAATGCAGGCAATTTCGGGTAGCTTGAACATAAACCCACATGGAATTTTCTCAAATGACTATAAAGTTAAATGATCATTGACAGTTATGTACAATTAGAGTTTTTAGGGGTTTGTAGAGATTTTGCTGTGAGGTGCCACTTTTAATTTGAGTTTGAAATTGAGCTACTCCTCATTGTCCTTCATTTCCTCAGTTATTTTTGTTACTATTCCCTTCATTTTGTCAGTATTGTATCTCACTGCAGAGGACCCTTTATTTCTAGAAATGAGATACATGTAGAATTTGTTAATTTGAAGTTTAGGCTTAGCTGTCCCAGAGTGACATCCCGTTGTGGAAATCCTTTCGAAAAAGATATCTTACTGTCAGTGTCTGTGTTCATTAAAAATTTTAAACACATTAATTTATGATGGCCTGTTGTTCTTTTTTTTCTACTAGGTGCAGATACATTCAATCAAATAGATGTTCTTGTTAAATTTTCAGGGACCAGGTATTAATTTTCAGGCACTAGATGATTAACATAAAGCCTGATTGTAAAATATGGATGAAACAGTCTACATCAACAGTAACAATGACCAGGCCATTTAGTAGTTATCGGGTATTTTGCATTGTGCACATTACAATACTGTGTGATAGCAATATAACTGTTAGATAGCTATTTTTTTAAACCAAGCAACTGGGCACCCTAACGTTTAGCATAATTATTTTTATAAGTTCTTACTTTTTCTGTGAATTCAAGAGTACCAAAAATTAAAATGTTCCACTTTTTGGAGTTAGCTTGTAGTTGTAAACTTTTGACTCATGAATGCAAGGTTGGCGCCTCTATTATATTTTGTATTTTGGGTGCGTTTTTTAACAGTGGGTTGAAAAATATGCCTTTTTGTTGAAAATTACTTCTTTTGGGGGTGGCTTGTACACTTTTCTCTAGTGGTGGGTTGGCAGCTCTGGACCGTTCATGGTATTCAACCAGTCAGCGCAAGTCCTACACAACCCAGATCTAGAGTACTAAGTAATAAGCTTATGTTGTCTTGTGAAACTTCTGCTTTATATTTAGGTTAATAGTAGTGTGCAGGGTAGCAAAACTGCAAATGTTTCAAAATGAAAGTGCAGATTCCAATGGACCCAGGTAGATCTAGATATCAATGATAGAGCTCTTAAAAAATTGCGTTCTGTAGAGACTTTGTCTGTTCGATAGAAAAATACCCATTCAACTATTTCATTGGGTTGGATAGAATTATTAAACTAACAAATGGTATTTCTTTTTCTTTTTTTTAATTGTGTTATTAGGCCTTATAAGAAATGGGTCAATAGGCCTACATAATTATTTAATTTAGACCTACAAAGAGAAAAATATATATTAACCCCTTCGTGCCATTCATGACGTACGACTTACGTCATATTTTCTTCATTAAATACAGTGACAAGATGCCCTACATGACGTACGACGTACGTCATGCTTTTTGTGCCAAGATGCCATACATGACGTTCAGCGTACGTCATGATAATCGATAGAGTAGTGAAAAATCGTCAAAGCCTATGCTAAAGTTACTTAGAAATTTGAATTTATTGATATTTTTACCTTATAAATCGACTCTTCTTATAAGAAAACAGCCTTCAGTAAGGGCGGGCTGCATCACTGCATAGACACATATCACCTACGTCACGAAGGGGTTAAGGCAAAATTATTTCACTGGCTGTTAAACTTAAAAATAGTCAGATCAGCAAGATTTCCTCACTGTGGTGCGACTATTTATTTTCATGAGAAACCACTCTTTATTACCCTTCACTTCGTCAGTAATCTTTGTTGTTGTGCACTGTGTTTCTGATTGACTTTGAAACACACAGTGTGACAAAACTGTTAGCATTAATCTTCAAAAATTGATAATTGTAGAGATATTTATTTTTGAAATAGAAGTTTTTCACCCTATGTCTTCTTTAATCCCTTGAACCTGTGTAAACTAAGGAATCCCTTGTCATTACAACTCAAATTTAAAGTTTAAAAATAAATCAAAGGTGCTCCCCTGACCTCTGAATTTTTAGTGGGGTTTTTACTTTTAAACTGGTGAGTAATACTTAAGGCTGCGCGGCTAAAACTAAAGGGTTAAAGAGAAGTAACTCTAGATTTGGACAAAGAATGGGTGTTGGAGTTCAACTTTATCCCCTCCCCACTTCCCCCTTTGTTGTTCTTGATGATAATTTTGTATCTTCAAATTGCATTTCATAGTTTTTGGGACAAATTTATAAACTCATTTAAAACATTTTATTCAGTACATGGACACCACCAGGCAGTACCTATAGCGTGAGTTGCAGCTAAATAATTAGATCTCATCTCTACAGTACAATGCTTTGATTGTTAAAGAATGGGTATTGGAGTTCAACTTTATCCCCTCTCCACTTCCCCCTTTGTTGTTCTTGATGATAGTTTCATATTTTCAAATTGCATTTCATAGTTTTTGGGACAAATTTATAAACTCATTTAAAATATTTTATTCAATACATGGACACCACCAGGCAGTACCTATAGCGTGAGTCGCAGCTAATTAGATCTCATCTCTACAGTACAATGCTTTGATTGTTATTAAATCATCTAAAGAACTTATTTCTATTTAAATTTTAAATACTGAATGATCAATGAATTCTTTTTACTGCTTTATTTTCCTCATAGATCTTGCCACCATGTACCTGTATAACCTCACACTGCAGAGGTCTCAGGGAATCGTGGCTGCCATTCATGGGAACTTCTCAGGCTCAAAATTGCAGGAAATTGTTGTGAGCAGAGGCAAAGTTCTTGAGCTCTTTCGCCATGACCCAAATACTGGCAAAATATTTCCAGTGCTCTCAACCGAGGTCTTTGGAGTTGTTCGATCCCTAATGCCTTTCCGTCTCACTGGTGGAACCAAAGGTAGTGTTTTTCTTTAGAGCTTTATATACACCCACCTTAAGAATGTGCATGATTTTTGGGGGGGAATTGATCAGCTCTTTTACAAGTTTTTAACTGATTTTACACTATTCATTGCTGAGAATTTGTTGGGCTTTTTAAATTAAACTACCCAGTGATGTAAATCTTCCTCATCCTTGGCCCTCTGATCCGCAATGATGATTTATGACAAGTCAACGGGGCGAAAGTTAATCCTTAATTATAAATAATCAAACCAAGGACTGGGTAGTTTCGAGGCTATACCTAACAGTGTTGTAATTGATTTTGCAATAGTTTTTAAAGTTTTTGTTTTCTTTTTTTGCCAATCTTAATGTAAAGCGCTTCGAGCTACAAAAGAAAACTGCGCTATTAAAACGTTTTTTATTATAACAATAACTCTTACATTTTAAAAACACTTTATAGAGTTGTTTTTGTGGTAGATCCAGCAATTTGAGCACTATACTGAAATTTTTGAAATACAGCCAAAATATTGGAATGACTAGAGTAGAACTACAGTTCATGCCTAACTAATCATGTAGAAGATTGGTTCTTCATCCTTATCTATTTCTACACCAGCCTGTGATGATAAGAAATATTTATCAAATGGAGTAAATACATATATATTTCATATATGTGCTGTTAACGTTCTCAAATTCCTTTTAAAATTTCTGGAAAATTTATTTTTTCAGATTATGTGGTGGCTGGTTCAGATTCTGGTAGGATTGTGATTTTAGAGTATCTGCCTTCAAAGAACAGTTTTGAAAGGGTAAGTTTTCTCAGTTACATTCTGTTTTAAACCGTGTTTGGTTCTGAGTAATTTAGAAAAAGAGCAAGCTTCACCAATAAGGCAGGTTTTATCTTTTGGATGTTTTTTTTTT
>BMAT01009950.1:269542-283471 GCA_019649035.1 Elysia marginata | reverse complement strand
CATGAATGGCATACTAAGGTGTTAAATTGCGACACTCAGAAATCTTACTTACACAATAACTCTTACACAACAAACATAACAATATTTCCATATTTAGAAATCCAGGGAATGAATATTGGCCTGCATATCATGTTTGAGGTGTTTTAAAAGCAAACCAAAACAAGTTTTGAGGAAAATTTTAATTATTTACAATTTTTATGGTTGATTTGTGTTGTAAAGGTTATCCGTGTAATAAAGAGAATGTAACTGAACCTTTTGAAATCGCCTTGCTGCATTATTTTTAAAAAATCACCTAGTTAAAGAAGATGAAAATGGTCGATTGCATTGCTTGTAAAGATTTAACACTCAGAACCTTTCAATCCCACTGGTTATTTAATAGGTTCTTTAATTTAATGCTGTCTTACACCGATAACTCTTACAACAAAACATAGAGTTGCATTCAAGGCCTATAAAACTGTTTGTATACAGTTACAAGACAACAATTTCCTTCGTTTTTGAGGAGTTGAAAGCACCAGGGTGCAATTTCATAAGGCTAAGGCTCAGTAAATGCCTTTCTCGTACATTGTGAAATACACAAAGAGACACCTATTTGGTCTTAACCGATAACTCTTACAACACAAATTAATGCATTTTTTACCCTAGAACCCTCAGGAACTAAATGAAAGCTATTTAGATGATGTCACTTGCAAAGACAAAGTATTTTAATCTAAACCAGACACATAAATATAATTATTGTTCCAGTTCTCGAATCATTTATGTCGTGAACGTTATCCGTGTAAGATCAGATTCAAGATAAAAATTTGAAGCACAACTTTTTTTGTGTAAAAGGACATTAAGAGGTTCAAATGCACTTTAATTGTGTATGTTCATGTAAAAAAACGTGATTGAAGCCATAAAAGCAGGTACTTTGACTTAAACAAGCTTTTAATTGGCGATGAAAAATTATCTTACAATGATAACTCTTACACCAAACAGGGTAATAACCTGGGTCTTAAATTGGCTATTTAAAGCTCACAGCTTAGGTGGTTGCATCTGTTCCACCAGTTTTTAAGGCTGAATGGCATTTAAACAAAGAAAATCATTACTCAGGCTGCTCAGTTTGATATAAACTGACTTTCTTTGGTTTATTACACCAATAACTATTACAACATCTTACACGGATAACTCTCTGTAAGACTCTTACGACAAGGTTTAGATTCGCTTTGCTGATTGGCCAGACTGGCCCAGCCGTCCCACACGTGGTTTTATCATGTAGCATAGTCATTCTCTACCTGTTTTAGCTATTTATAGCCCAATCGAGCGTAGCTTTCAACCAGATCTAGCAGCAGTCTTACATAGATAACTATTTACGACAAAGAGGGTTGTGTGTTTGAAATTGTCTGTAAATCTTGAACAATCTGCTTTTTAACCTATAACATTAACATTGTTAAATAAAGAAGTTTGTTGAACAAACTTTCAAAATAAATGAAAATTAAGTTTTAGAAGTGTGTGAGCAATGGTTCATTTAAGGTTAGATCAAGTGTTGAAAATTTACGACAAGCGTTATCTCTTAACGTACATTTAATTATGCCCTATAATTTAATCAAATTGAAAATTTGGGGCCTCAAATGGTTGTTAACATCGAGAACAGATGCCAATCTCTCCATTTATTTAGTTTTGGGCCAATTGAATATTAATTAGCAGATGTTTAATTTTCATCAAAATAGACCATTTATTATGTCCCCTTTGAAATGCGAAAAAATTGCACAAAAATTGACTTAATTTTTAATTTTTTGAAAAACGTTCATACAAAACCAATACTTTTAGATAGATTAAGCTTCTACAACCTTTCCTCTGTGAGACTGTGATAGTTTGAACTTTATTTCTGTTCAAATTATGATGTTTTCCACCTATTTTTGTACCCTTGCCTTGAATGGACTAAAATTTGGGAACTGCTCATATAAGCATTTGAATGTCTGTTCTAACTTTCATACAACTCTGGCTTTACCAGATTCCAATTTTTTCTTCTTTCACCATCAGGTTCACCAAGAAACTTTTGGTAAAAGCGGTTGTAGAAGGATCGTTCCTGGACAATACCTTGCAGTTGATCCAAAAGGAAGAGCTGTTATGATAGGTAAGTTTTTTGGGGTTTTTTTTGTTTCCAGTTTTTCAAATATTAACTGGTTCATTATGGATAGAAAGTCATGAACAGGGAAGGGACTATTTTCAGAGTTACGCATTAACCCACTCTGTAGTGAACCAAATTTACTCTAGTTGATATAATTATGTAAACTATTGTCAATATGCAATCTGTGTGATGATTGGGTAATGAGTATAATTATCTTAAGGTGGAAAACAGATGAGGTCTCTGCGCATTTACTTGAGACATCAGTTTTTGAAGTTTGTTGAATATATTCAAATTATATATCATTTTAAAGATTAGAATGTGAAGACTAAAAAAAATTTTTTTTTTTTTGCAAGAGGCTATTTTTAAGTGTGAAAATAAAGGTCAAGGTCATTCGCGTGGTCATCCGTCAAATTTTCTTTTTTTGGCAAGCATACCCTTTAAATTCAATATTAAGAGACTTTCAAGCTCCCTGAGTCCTAAGTAACATTTAATGGGTAACTAGTATTGCAATGCAAATTGCAATATCATCAATGTGAACAAAACACAGGATTCCAACCAAAAAGTAGCAATTTATTGCAAGGGGAGACAGTATAAGAACAGAAAACTGTAGGTTTTGACCCAAAAATATGAGATATTTAAAAATGATTTAAATATGGACGGCTAGTCTAGATTCAGATGAACCTGAACTTAAACTAACACTTCGTGAAAGTTCATTGCAAGGGCAGAATTTGGGGGCGACGGGAAGGCTCCTTTCGATTTTAAATAGGCCCTGCCCACCGATTAGCAAAAAATCAAAATTATTTAAAAAACAATTTTGGGCGTTTCAGATAATATTAGACTTTCGGTTTCACAAATTTTTAAAATTATTACTGCATATTTAGGAGCCATTAAAGAAAGAGAAATAAGTTATTTTGACGACAAAGTTTGACAATGATGTCACACCGTTCTGATCGGCATTTCTTCAGCAATGAAAAATATTTTCGTGTAAACACAGAAAATATTAAAAGTTTAAACTTTAAAATGAAATAAAATCAAACTTAAAAAAATTGTTATTGTTTACTTTACATCTTACCTTGCCATCAAGAACTCACAAATCCAAGTAAATCCTTCCTGTTTCCATTTCAGCACTTGCAGCACTTAACTTATGCACGAAATCACTAAACACTGTTTTAACGAAAATCCTTGCCAAAAGAGTCATAAATCTTAGGTCAGGTCAATTGTTCTGCTATTGCATGTTCAGAAAATGCGTTTTTAAAGACCTGTTTTCTGCCTTAACCAATCTGTAAAATACTTGTTGTTCCTTTCATTTTTAGGAGCTGTGGAGAAGCAGAAACTTGTGTACATTTTGAACAGAGATGCCCAAGCTCGCCTTACCATTTCTTCACCTTTGGAAGCCCACAAGTCCAATACTCTTGTGTACCACATGGTTGGAGTTGATGTAGGATTTGAGAATCCTACATTTGCTTGCCTGGAAATTGATTATGAGGTTTGTGTTTTTTCTTTCTTTTTTTTTCCGGCATTGAAAAAATATTGCAAAAACGATTGTGTTGCCCTTTATTTTGTACTATTATTTAGCAGTGATTTTGGCTGAAAAGCAAGTCTCCTCACGTTTCTCAAAGGTATGAATCTTTCCTACAAGTATTTTAAGGCTCAAAGAGGTGCTGATATTGAATTGTACTTCTTTTTTTTATTATTAAGCTGAAAACAATAGTCTTTTTTTTTTTAATAAGTATGTCCAGCTAATCTATAACAAATTAAAATTTGTTGTATGTGGCTACCTTTCAGGAGGCAGATGCAGATCCTTCAGGTGAAGCTGCCTTAAAAACCCAGCAGCTGTTGACTTATTATGAACTTGACCTTGGTCTAAATCATGTGATCCGCAAACATCATGAATACTTGGAGGAACACGCCAACTTTCTCATCTCAGGTTTGTATGTTCTGTAGGCATACTCAAGCTTTCCGGGTTTCATAATCAAAGCTTATGTAAGAAGGAAATTGCAATATTAAGTTTCAACAATATCAGATGTTTTTATTCATAATTTATGATAAATTCATAACACATGAAATCAATTGAAACTAAGATTTTAATTATTAAAATAGTTTTATGTTTAGCATTGTTACCAACCATTCTCATTTGAAGGAGTCTCTCTATATCCATAAAAAAATCCTAACAACTAACAGTGGCTGAAAAAGACAGATTTATTATCCTACCAAGATCTAGTGTCTTGGCTAAAACCTATCTTATTATTAACTGTATAGTTTTAGCTCTAGTCATTATTCGATAGCTCTGGATCCACTTAAGGATGCATATATAACCCCTAAATGGAATATTAAATTTAGCTTTTTTCACGAGGGAGGAGGACGCCGTTCATAAAAAATCTCATGCAGATGCCAAACATTAGAAAGTGGTTTTTAAAAAAATTCAACTTAGTCATAATTTTGAGGTCAATTAGACAGTTCCAAATATTGAAGTAGGGTAGTTTTGCTTCAACATAAATTGAACTCTTTATCTTTTATCTCCTATCGTGAAAATTTGAAACAAAATTTAAGAGGTAGCAAAGACCAAAAATCAAGTTACAGAAAAGGTATTATTATTACACATAACACATTATGGCTAGTCCAGAATCTATCTGAGGAATTTTTACACAAGTGTGCAAAGTTTCAGGGAGATTTGCAGATCAGTTTTCATATGATCTTGACTTATGGAAAATCTACAAAAAAGCAGTTTTTGAGAAACCAAGGATTAAATGTAAAAATGACATGGAATCACTAAAAGCTACCTTCTAATACCATAAAAAATTGTATAAGTTTTTCAGTTTTGAGGGTCTCATAGGTCCTTAATAGTAGAATAGGGTAAAGTGGGTTAGTATAAACCAGTTAAAATATGATGATGTCAGAAATTATTTAGCACAGGTTAGTTCACTTTTTGCATCAATTTCATTCTCTGTCGGATGACGTCTTTAAGTTTGAGCGAAGGTAAAATGCTTCACTAATGTCATTTGGAAATCCTTTTTGGTCTTTCTTATTTGTTAGTGGTCTTTTTTAGACCTAGTGTTTAGGGGTAGCTTAAGCCTTTAAAGAAGTAAGTTTTATAGGGGCAAATAGACACACACCTCATTCAGCATTTTAATTGCTTTAGAATTATTTCTGATTCTGTTTTCTGGGCTTAAGAATCCAAGTCAATGTTAAACAATGTTATAGAATAAGACATGTAGTTTCACAGCGTTTTAATAACATTACATAACTTCACACAGAGCCATGATCTTGGTTATAAATTTGTAAGATAAATTTGGTCTGGTTTGATCAAATATCCCATAACATTTTTTAATCTATTTTCTGCCCTCTTGATCCCTCCTGACAGGATTTTAGTGTATTCACATAAGGTGTTTCATCATCATGTTTAAGCAGAGAGGAATGCTGTCCAGAGTCTCAATATTTTCCTGAGGTTTATTCTCTTTATATTTTATTTTTATTTACCCTAGTACAAGAGAAATAATACATAACTATTTTGCAGTGCCTGGAGGACATGACGGGCCAAGTGGAGTTTTGGTTTGCTCAGAGAACTACATCACATATGTGAACCTGGGTGACCAACCAGTGATCAGGTGCCCCATTCCTCGCAGGAGAGTAAGTTGTCTATTTTGAAGTGTTATGATAGTTATGATAAATTTTTGACCACTGAATACCCAGTTAAACTTTGAAAGCCTATATCTCAAAATTGGGCTGTGCGACTTACAACTCATTTGGATAGAATGCAAGACATTTATGAAACATACTCATGCATAACATGTGGATTTTTTATTCTAAACAGTTCGAGCAATTTTGATGGTTATGACATGGATTCCACTTTTGTGGGGTTTTTTTTGTCCTGATTGATTTTTACAATTTATGTGTGTTCATGTGTTTGTTTTATTTTGCATAAAAATGTGTAAGTGAGAATATAAAGTGTGAGTTTATCTCCAAACAGCTGTTGTTACTTAAGTATGGTCTTTACTCCATGATCTGTAGATCAAGAATTATAATTATGTTAGTTTTACTTACGCTCTCAGATACTGATCGTGGTGTTATAGAAATCAAACTGGTCATCAGTTGGACGATAAAGGAATAGGAAAACAGTCCGGTATAATAGTATTGTATCTTTTAGTGGGCATGTCAAAGGTGTTACAGCTCAGAATGTTTGGGGTACGAGTGTCACCTGGCATCTTCTCTGAAGTTTTAGATATTTTGCTGCTGCTTTCAACTTAAAGATACACACTGTATAAATATTCAGCTTTAAGAAACCACAACTGTCAGGAATTGTTAACCCCTATCAGCCCTAAGTTTTAAGTTTCCCCCCCACTTGATATAATCCATGCGACGAAAAGTGAATACTCAGTTTAAAATTGTCAAGGCAGCTATTTTTGAGTCTTTAGTTTGAGCTGTAATATCGATGAAAGTTACTGTAACTGGTGTATCTAAAAATAGCAGATATCTAGATCAGTGTACCAGTTTTACAGGGTCGAAGAATTAAGCTTTGTTACTGGTATAGGTAGTTGTTTATAGAGGATAAAATGTCAATTTTTTAGCAAGCTAAAATTGTTGGACATGTTAAATTTCTCCAGATGGCAGATTAGGACCATGGCTGCATGCTGGGCATAGGATGTATTTTATGAAACGCTCTTAACTCTCTTCCTTTCTCTTCTATTTGATCACTAGATGACGTCATCAGTCAATAAATTAACTATTTGTCATTGAATGAAAGCAGAAATCTATTTCCTTTGAATAATAAAAGCTAAACATACCCTCAGAAATCAACAAAAACATATTGGTTTGATTTTGTATTGAGTTATTAGACTCAAAAATGTTGTTTCATTGTTACCAGCCGGCCGCCATCTTGAATAGTTATTATGGTAAAAACCATTGTTGCCCATTTTAAAAAAAATGGCCAAAAATCAAGAGTTATTTTTAAAGTTAAAATTTGATTTGGACCAAGGTGAAGTGTGTTTTTTTTTTTTTTCCGTTCATAATGATTTTTTTTTTTCATTATCCGATTTTATGGTGTGAAAAGTCAATTTTTAGTAACAAAGTAGGTCATATTGTGTAATATGATGTGATATAATAAAAACATTTTACATGAAAGCCCATTCATTTGCCATCAAAAGGGTATATGACACTCAGAACTCTCAACAGTTGCACTTGCTAAAAGCTGCTATACAAATAGTAGACTCACAGATTTATATTTGACTCCTAAAATAATAGGGAAGGAAGAGAGTTGGACCGCCCTTTGGTTCATGTGACCAACCATTTAAATAGTATTATTATTATTTACTTCATCAAAGGTCATATCTAGAGTGAAACCGATTGATATATCTTTTCTTTGCAATTATCTTTAAGTTTTTTTTCCTTCTGATTCAATAGTGTGATCTGGATGATCCTGAAAGGGGCATGATTTTTGTGTGCAGTGCAACCCATAAAACAAAGGTAGGTTTTTCCAAACTAAGGTAGAGGTTTTGCGTCTCAGCCCATCATTTGTCTCTTTCTTATCAGTTGCAACAGGGACCTATCTCTCCCGGCCAGGCGGAAGACTTCTTTGTTTGATTTCTTCTCTGTCCATGAGATTGAATAAATTCTTCGGAGCAACCACATTTTGACAGCCAGCAAACGTTGCTCCATTTCTTTGCTAATTGTCCAGTACTCGCTGCCGTATATCAAGATGGACCACACGTATGCTTTGAGGACTTAGACTTTTGTTCCAAACTGAATATTCCTGGTTATTTTAATTTGGTTCCCATTTTTGTAAATACTTCTTTTGACATTGCTATTTTTTTTTCTTGATCACATTTGGCATTTGAGAAAACTGTAAAACCAAGATACTTGAAGTATTCTACTTGTTTGATTTTTTTTTTTACACTGAATAATGCATTGGGGTTTGACTTGCTTCTAAGATACTACTATGCATTCCGTCTTCTTTGCTTTGAGTTGGAGACCCATACTTTCACTGCCTCCCACCTTGACACCTTCCATATTTGTGATATTGCGCAGGATTACCCCTCTTGATTTCATTAAAATCGGTGTATTCTCTGTCGATGGTGTCAAATAATACCAATATAGCTGTATTGCAGCCTGTAGAACATTGAATTATAACACAATCCATCAAGGTCACAAGGCTTTGTGATCCTGTAGTCCAAGACCTGATTCTGAGCCATTGTTGCTTGTGGTCACAAGCAACAGTTCATAGGGATGTGTGCTGCGTTCACATGCAGAGAAATTTCATTTGGGTGTTGCAGTATTACTTTGAACTTTTAAAAATTACTGCGAGTCAAACCTAATATTACTGTCAAGCAATATATAAGTTGGCAGGTTGCCTTTAACATTCTAATTACAATGTGTCATAGCCTAGAGCAAAAAACAATGGGATGGCTCAGCGTTGTGCTTGCCTGGTGCTCACTAAACTGCCTACAGTTATCAGGGATGCCGATTTTCCGTATAAATACGGAAATCCGTATTTTCTGTTATGTTCCGTACAGATCCGTATTTTCATTTTGCTCAGTATAAGTCCGTAATTTTGATTCCGTAATTATTCTTTGTTTTTCCTCCAACCTTGAGGTGAAACAGACGAAGTACGGAAAGCACGTTTGTTAATGAAAAACACGACATTCGTATTTCCCGCGGTTTTGCGGTTTATATTGGATACTGAACATAAATAATCGAAGGCATAGTCACCTTTAAAATTATACAAAAAAATATCGTCGATATTGAAATTTAAGTAACGAAACGATATTAAAACCGATCCCAACCCTTCAGTGGATGAATACTCTTTCTATCTTGCGAGAACTTCATTCTCCATTCTCGTCTTGCAAGCCTAGCATTAAGAACTGTACCGATAGCTCTTCACTGTCTTATAGCGATTATACTATAGATCAAGATCCAAACTGGATTGATTTGTAAACTCTTCCCTTTCCAGAGAGGAAAACCGCCATCTAAATTATATCTTATCTAGATCTAAATGACTAGATCTAGATTAGTTATCTACACGCATTCCAATTTCTGCCCTACTTGGCGGTTACCACTAGATCTAGTAGCCTTCTAGTCTCTAGCTTCATCAGAGTTCAGAGTCTGACAGACCACTCACGTACATGGCTTAGGCTATATTTAGATATAGATTCTGGATCTAAATTCTCATCTGGAAATTAAATGCCAACAGAACTTCAGGGAAATATGGCTAAACTAGCCTAGATCTATTTTAAACTCAAAATGCCAAAATATAGGCCTATGTTCTAACGTTGACCTAAACCACATATTATAGCTAGGGCCTTTTTTTTTTAGCAATGTAAGATGAAAAAGGCTTGATTTAGATCCAGCGCTCACTGCAGTATGATGGCCATGGCATAGTTGGAAAGATTTGATGTTCATTGCCATGTTTCAAGTAAATAAACTAAGGCTAAATTGAGTAAAAGGCCATCATTCCATGTAGGCTGCATCATGAGTTACACGTGTTGGGTAGTCACAGGCCCAGATGAAAGATTATATTTTTCAAAAGTTATGTTACTCTATGCATCAAGGTCTAGAATCTATGTGCTAGATATGTAAGCAGAAACTAGTTAGCCTATCTGTCCTTACTGGTATAGTTTTACAAGTAAGAATTAAATATTTGAAGGTTATAACTAAGTAGCCTAGTTAACATTTTCAGGAAATCATTTGTATAAAATTAAGACAAGTGGGCTTATCTAGCTTTGATGCTAATTCCAATGAGTAGCACGCAAACCCAGCATGCACTTTGATTGTTGCACCACTGCTTATGCCGGCAGGTGCGAAAAAGTTCAGTATTTTTTTAAACATGGAGTTGGCATCCCTGTATTATAATTCAAAGTGGGGCTTTTTAATGCCCCCAAAACTTAACATAAATAGCAATAGATTTCCTATCCCCCTCTTCAATTTTTTGTACCCTCCTTATTAAAATATATTCTATACTTTTTATGGAACCATTGATTTAAACAACTAAATCATTTAAGTCTTAATTTTTACTGTCATTTCTTTAGCAACAATTCTTAGTATTGATTTTGTGGAGACATTAATTTTTACTTTTATTTGCAGTCAATGTTCTTCTTCCTGGCTCAGACTGAACAAGGTGATATTTTCAAGATTACTTTGGAAACAGATGAAGATATGGTTTGTTTACTTTTTTAATTATTATCTAATTGGTAGGCTAGACTTCATTATCATGAATGAAAGGTTAAGGAGCACAAGGGTATGTTTTGGCTTGAGAGGTATTCAGTAAATTTTTTAGGTATAAAGAAGGCACATTTTTACTTGGAGGGGGGATAGAGATAGAGACTTAGCAGATTGGGGATGCTCTTTCTTACCCTTTTTTTAGATAATACTTCCTCCATAGTTATGTGTATTTGGTCATAATATTTGTTATGTTGTGATTGTAACTTAGCTTTGTCCTATGTTTCCCAGAAATTAATGCTCAGTTTGAAAGCTTTTTTCTTTTTACAATTATATTTTATTTAATTTCTAATTCAGGTAACTGAGATCCGCTTAAAGTACTTTGATACAGTACCTGTAGCTGCAAGCATGTGTGTTCTGAAATCAGGTTTCCTGTTTGTGGCAGCTGAATATGGAAATCAGTAAGTCCTGTCAGATTGCCTTTCCTTTTAATGATATACAGTTTATTCAACCTTCTTCTTAGTACTGTCCTTGAACCTTAGATATATTGCATAAACAAATGAATCTGCAGTGAAACCCCTGAATAAGGACAGGGAAAAATGTTAGTAAAAACAGGTCTTATAAGAGAGAAGGTCTTAGTTCAGAGGTTATTTACTGTACCCATATAACCAGACGTCCTCAAATTTAAAGTCACATAAAAGGGGTTCCACTGTAATATTGCCAATTTCAAGAAAATATGTCCTTATTCAAACCCAGATTTACAATTAGGTGCAGATGTATGGTCTAATCTCTCTTGTACAACCTGTCATTGCCCATCTGGGCAACCATTTGTGTTCCTATGCCACCAACTAGTTAGGTAGCATGACTTAAGGTTTTCGTCTCAAAAACTGATGTTGGTTGAATTTTGCTGGTTTTTAGGCCCAAAATGAATCAAGCTGATATTTTAAATGGGTGAAATTCAGGAGCTTTACTGTAAATGTGTATAGCATAGATAATCTGTTAGGCTTTGCTAGCAGGCATGTTTGTTTATTTACAGTTAAGCGTGGAAACAGAAGTTTGTTTTTGGATAATAGGCATTTTTTGTTGATTACGTTTCAGTCATTTGTACCAAATTGCACACCTGGGAGATGATGATGGTGAAAGGATGTTTAGCAGTGCCAACCCTCTTGAAGAAGGCGACACTTTTCATTTCTCTCCTAGGGAATTGAAAAATCTGGTAATGGTAGATGAGATGGACAGCTTATCACCCATTATTACAGCTCAGGTATAAACATGTTAATCACATATTTGGGCTTCCTACATAATCATTCATTTTTTAATGGAAATATGGGGGCTGCCAAAACGTAACGAGAAAATAGCTGACTGGTAAACCATAAAATTTTTTTAAAAATTATGTCAACACCAAAAATAACTTCATTCAATTGCCTTTCCTCGGCCACTTTTCAGTACCATAGCTGAACGCACTAATGACGAAATGAATTCCAATATGAGGATTCTGGTTCAAACTTAAGATTAGATGTGATGTGTGGTTTTTGTGCATGAAAGAAAGAGAACAATCTCACATTCTTCCTGAAATTGTTAAAATTTTGTAGTGAGAATGCTTAGTGAAAGTTCAGGGTCTACCAAAGGTATTCTTAGGTCAAAGATGAATGTTCAAGCCCGAAGACAAACCCAAGGTCAAGCTACCCAACAAGGTACAAAAATAAAAAAAAATGTTCAGGTATATGAGCTCACCAAATCTGACGGGATTGTACAAAATTGGGGAAATGGTTTTAAAGTTCCAAAAAGCACTGCTCAGAAATTGTTCATTAAATGTGAAGATACCAAAAGGTTGCAAGTGGGTAAGTTCCTAAAATATTATTGGAGGAAAATGAAGTGTTGATACAGCGCCCCCCTCCCCCTTATGGGCCAATGAAGTGAGAATGGTAAATTTGAGCCACAGCTTGTTTTGGGACCAGGTGGTCGGCAAAAATGTGTTCATCTTCAAAAAAAAAATTTAATTTTTAAGTAAATCCTAGTTATGTGAGTATCAGTGAGTTGTGGCCGTTTTCTCATTTCTTTTTGGACAGCCCCTGTGTATTTTTTGCATATAAGCTATTTATACCCTCAATTTGACAAAAAATTGGCTCTCACTGAGTACTGAGCAGGCAGTATGACAGCCATTGTAGTCTTTTTTGTTTTTGTCTTGGGGTATTCCCTGTCATTAGCTGTATAACCCAGGGATGCAAGTTTTCCGATTTTTGTATTCCTGCTTCAACTAGACAATCAGCAACAAAAAATTCAGAAAAATTATAAACTTATTAAAGTAAGAACTTAAACCCAGAAAAGACGACCGGAAAATCGGAAGCGAATTACAAACCTTTTTCCGATTCTATGGCGATACGGATTATTTCTTTTTGTTTATCCGTTAGTCGATTTCCGATATATTTTGAATGTAACCTCATCGCCCGATTTTTTTTCGTGATGAGTTCGAAACTGTCCACACAATGGCCAATGGGAGTAAAAGTGAAAGTATGCTACCGATAATTTTTCTTGTTTATCATTTGTACACTCCGTGTAGTTCTAGGCCTAGTCGTAAATAAAGTGATCTTACGATAATACGAACACATGTTTCTATGACTGTTCAAAACATCGAGAGTCCTTTATAATCCTTTCTTACATTACATCTAGATCTAGTCCCGAGCAATCTTGTGCACTTCGTCTTTTTAGCCAAGAGCGATCTTGTTCAGTGATATTTCATATTGTGATTGCTGCACCTCGTTGACCTTTCTAGATCTGTTTAATTTTCAAGCAAGTGCCAGGCTAGAGGCTTAAACTCTTAGATCTAGTTGTCTTACTCTTCAAATCTAGATCAGATCTATTCTATCTCTCTATAGATCTAGATTAGACATAGAGAAACAGTGTAGCTAGTCATTAACCGACTTAGCCTTACTGGCTTAACTAGAAAATCTAGATCTAGACTCTAGTAACATTCACTAACAATCTAGATTATGATCATGGTGGCCATTCCAAGTCTAGATCTAGATCTAGCCCAAGTTAAGTTCTTGGATTGGAAATCTACAGCGTCCCATTGTGTTTCTATTTCAAAGAATAAATGAACGAGAAAGACATCAATGGAGACTTTTATTCTAGTTATAGCAGGAAAAATTTCGGACGAGGATGGTGTTGCATGATGTTTGCTGTGTTAAAGGAGAGTTTCTTACCAAACTGGTGGCAAAATCGTTTTTGCCAGACACTGAAAGGCTGGCTTTAGTAATCAGAATAGCGCGCGCTCAGAAACTTTCATTTCCTGCTTTTTTCTCATGAGCTGCTTGCATCCCTGATAACCTAATTTAAATGTTGTGAATGCTCCTCTTCCCGTTTCTGCCACTGATAGGGGAAATGGAAAATATCTTTTCAAGTCATACTCACTTTTTTTTTATTTGTTGGTATATATATATAATTAGCTTTTGTAGGAAAAATTTTGAAATCTTTTCAAATCATAATCACTTTTTTATTTTTTGGTATGCGTAGAAAAAAGCTATGTTATATACATTTTCATTTCAATGTTTTAAAACAGAGCGCTGACCTGGCAAATGAAGACACCCCCCAGTTGTATACACTTTGTGGTCGTGGTCCACGGTCAACGCTCAGGGTATTAAGGCATGGTTTGGAGGTAAGGTGCTAAAATTTAG
>BMAT01009950.1:240055-251874 GCA_019649035.1 Elysia marginata | reverse complement strand
GACCTCACCATCTGATCTACCATGAAGAACGAAGAAGAAGAAGAAGATGCAATTCCCATGTTATATGATAACAATGATAGCAGAAAAAGATTGAGATTCGCCAAGTCCTATTAATGGCCTCACTCAACACGTTAGAAATTTAGGGTATATCCCTTTCCCTGGTGCAACCAGGGTCCTGGTGGCAGTGTGGATGTGACAGGTGACCGCTGTCACGGCATGCATTCCTGACGCCACATAGATGGTAGGCTTTATTGTGCACTGAGCGATTTAATGATTCCTAGCTGCATTGGTAAAAATGCTGGCATGATACTTTTTAGAAGGTTTTAAATTAAAGTCAAACGCCTGTAAATCCTTACTGTGATGTGTAGGATAGACGTAAAAAAAATTTATTCTGCGTTTGTCATTTTCAAAAAGTAATCATTTTATTCATCTTCAAATCTAAGGATCTTTTTGTTTGATTTTGAAGGAACTAATAGAAGCTGCTGATGAAGATGAACGTGAACTTGCTGCTGAAATGGCTGCCCAATTTCTGAATGAAGATCGGCCAGAAACTATTTTTGGAGCCCCCAAAGCTGGTTTAGGCATGTGGGCATCAGTTGTTCGTATCATCAATCCAATTACTGGAGAAAATCTTGAAAAAATCGCTTTGGATCAAAATGAGGCAGCACATAGGTGAGTTAGGTCTAGCATTTTTCTCTACCAGCAAAATAAGGTTATTTCAGGTTTTGGTAGAACATCTATATGTTACTCAAAAAGGTCTGACCTGCACTAACTCCTGCAAAATTTACTGTTAAGACATCTGACTCATTCAGATGGGTTGCTAGATTTTTTTTTTTCCCTTTTGAATTGGTCAGATTGGTCAGACCAAGAGAAGCTGTAAAAATTAGTGCCATGTCATGGGATTTAAATGCTACAGACTAGGCTGAATGACAGTGTATATATCGTGTAGTGTTACCTGTCATAAGATTAACTGCTTGTAACTATTCAAGAGAATTTTAGATCCATTCAATACAGAAAATTAGCCCAGAAAATACAGACTTGATGTTTTAATGCATTGAGAACACTGTTTTTTCTTCCTCAGTGTTGCACTAGTCAAATTTTCCTCTAGACCTGATGATACTTTTGTGATTGTGGGCATTGCAAAAGATCTTGTTCTAAACCCAAGATCTGTTGGTGGTGGAGAGCTGCTAACTTACCAGGTATTCTTTGGTTTAACTTATAAATCCTTCACTATTCTGCTTTAATTTTGGCCCCTTTTTTGTAGTAGTCAGGGATACTATTCTTCAGTTATTGTCCTTTTTTATGCCTGAAAACTGAATGATTACACAAATTTGAACAATATTGATCCTATGAACTATGAAAATTTAGTGCCCCTAAATGACACATGTTGTATATGGCTACTGTATGTTTATTAAGTTAAGAACATGGTGCCAGGATTTTCAGTTATTTTCACAAAATTTGAGTGGCGTGCCTGAGTAAAAGGTTTTCCCTTCAATTATTGTATAAAAGTTGTTCCTTGAATTTGGAAGTAGGTAGGCCATACATCATGTCCTGTGGTCAATTGCAGAGCTGCCAACCCGTACGCTTTTCCGTATTTTCATGGGCTTTTTTGTCTGCTTATAGCTGCAGTGATGATTGGCTTTACTTGTATTGTTTATTGTATGTAATGCTCGGCCTGACCTTAGGATTTTTTTTTTTTCGCGAATAGAACCCACCCCTGTAATACGAGTTTCACACTGAGTTCAGATTGTCTCACTAGACATTTACATACTTTTGTTTTTGTTTTTTTTAGGTAGCTTGAAGGCTGAGTACAGTATTGTGAATAAAGGATATAGCGATGTAATATAAAACAGTAGTAATGGATATCACTTGACAGGTTGTTTAAATCATGTATACGGAACTCACTTGAAACAATCTGCACAATCATGAACAAGATAAAGGTTAACATGATAAGATGTTAATTGTTAAGATTCCAGCATGTGCATTACTATTTTAGGTTACTGAAAATGGAACCAAACTCGAGTTGCTTCATAAAACTCCGGTTGAGGATATACCAGGTGCCATTGCACCGTTTCAAGGCAGAGTGCTCATTGGAGTGGGCAAGTACCTCAGGATATATGACCTTGGGAAAAAGAAATTGCTCAGAAAGTGTGAAAACAAGGTATGTTTGTACCAAAGTTGTTTTTTTTTTTTTTCATTGATGAAATATTTTTAGGCATTGAGTTACAATATAACCTATATGACTTAATTTCATGACAATTAAGGGTATAGAGCGGGGTTCCAAATTTGTTTTGTCTCTCCTTTTTGGGAGTAAAGGAAACATTTGTTTATATGAAATCCTAGATGAAAAGATGGAGATATTGGCAACAGCCTCTCTAAATTTAAATGTCACAAACATTTAGGCATTAAAGGGCTTGCAGTTTAAAGAATTGGGAATAATGAGTATGACAATAATTTTTGTCAATTCTTATCTGAGGATGAAAACTCAACGTATGAGCAAGATGAATGTTCTAAAAAGAGATATTATATTTTTTTTTCACAGCACATACCTCACTTTATCCTGAGCATTCACACCATGGGTCACCGTGTTGTAGTGGGTGACGTGCAAGAAAGCTTCCATTTCCTTCGGTATCGTCGTCCTGAAAACCAGCTTATAGTGTTTTGTGATGACACAAATCCTCGTTGGATCACCTGCTCTTGTATGTTAGACTACAACACAGTAGCTGGAGCTGATAAATTTGGAAATGTATCAGTGGTGAGCATATTTTGGAGAGTGGGTGGTATGTTTTTTATTATGTTGGTAGTGGGTATGATGTTTTTCTGTGTTTTGAAGGATGACCTGATTATATTGTTTATAGTCTGATCCACAAATCCTCAACATTTGCATTTGTAAGAGTCTTTTTTTTTTAACCATGGCAAAGAAATACATTGGTTTTTATCAAACCAACTCCTCTTTTTTATGTAAATGTATCTAGTTTTTTTCCTATTGTCAGAAATCTGAATTTGAAATGTATATGACAATAATGTGGTTTAATTTTAACTATTTTTCTTGCAATGGAATAGGCCTATGTAATTAATTTTGACTCTTACATGCTGTTTTTGTTATTCAAGCTAGATAAATGTAAATATGGATCCTTTTGAATGTGGCAATGGAAAAGTCCCTTTGGGACAGAAAATAGTAAACGATGGTTATTTTTGTTTTGTTTTTGTTTTTTTTTGTGTGTTTAAAGGTTGTTTTTTTTTTTGACACAACAGTTATGAGAATTAGTACTAGAAGAACCTTTGGCTATAATTGTTGTACACAAGGATCAAACATTTTTCTATGGCAGATTCGACTTCCCAATGAAGTAAGTGATGACGTAGATGAAGATCCAACAGGGAACAAGGCACTTTGGGATAGAGGAGTTCTAAATGGGGCATCACAAAAGGTGATTGATATTTTTTTTTACTTGTTCAACAAGTCTAGATTGTAAGTACATTTAGTGAGTTACTTTGTTCTATAAGTTTTTTTAATTCTTGGATAAATAATCAAACGTCAGACCAGTTCTTTTTTTTTTTTTTTTCAAATTAATGCAATTTACACATTTTTCTGACATAAGAATTCATCTCCTGAATCATATCTGGGTTCAGACTGAATAAATATATCATGTAAAGAAAGGATTATTACAGCTTTTACAAAAAGTAATTTTCTTTCTTTTGGTGACAATGTAAAAGAAAATGAATAAATTATAAGCAATGTAGATAATTTCAAGGCAGACAGTAAAAATAAAGAATTTAAAATTATTTCAGTTACCTGTTCCCAGTAGCGCACAAATTCTGTTTCTCAGGGCCCATCAAGTTTACCAAGTTTTCAAAACATTTTCTGACAACTTTTGTTTGGTTCAATAGCAGTTAACTCAAAACCATTACACCATTACAAAAGTTAAGGAAAACCTCAAAATTTACATTCATGTTAATGGCTATGGGTTTTCAGTTATTAATTCAGACACATATTATATTGAGTTAAGAGGAAATATGTGTCGGAAAACAAGCCTGCAGTAACAGCATTGTGTCCTGTAATAATTTGCGCCCTTTTTATATTTGAGAATATTCAAAGATTTTATAAGAGAAGCTGTTGAGTACCATTGCCAGGCAGTCTAAAAATTTATTGCTTTAAAGATAGCTGCGTTCATTCCTGTATTTTTACTATCCCGCTTAGGGTTCCATGTTAGCAAAGAATATCCAAAATTTTATCTTCATTTTAAGTGTTTGGTGAGAAATTTTTTAAGGGGGGGAGCGGGTCCTGAAAAGGGGGTATAAGGTCAAAATAATCGATTCGCCCATTTGTGTTTTTTCAGTAAGCCGAACCATTTCTGTGCACGAAAAAATCAAGAGCTAGTTGTTTTGAGCATTTTTTCTTCTCCAATTCGATGATTTAGGTTTACGGGTTAACAAATTATGACCAACAATTTATCAAATTTAGGAAGCTAGACCTAACTCCCCAAAAGTAAAGAAATCACGTCCAATAAAGTGTATAATATCTTGTCAGTTTATAAAATTGCATATAGCCCAAGATTAGGGGGTTGAGAAGCGTTAGAGGGGTAGGTCTGGGACAGGTAAGATTGAGATATAGGCTTACTACAACAAAACAAAGCCTAAAAATGGAAAATGTAGTTGCTAAGACCAGACCAATGGCTCTAAACGTGAATGAGTATAAGGAGAAACAGCCGGGATACAAATCAGAGCCATTTGCAGTATGGTTTACAAATAATTCCAGAAATATTTGAGATTTTATTTTATTATTTTCAAATGCGATTTTCTCAAAATAAGCTTTTTTGGCACTAAAAATCTATTTCCTTCTAGGTTTACCAACTGATTGCTTTGAAACTTTGCATAATGTTTGTGCTCAATGCAAGCTACAAAATAATAGAGCCTTTTTTTCAATATTTGATTTTGTTTTTGAGAAATTTGAGTTTTTCACTTGAAAAATGGAGTTATAGCCCCTGTTTGAGACATGTACATTTGAAAAATTCATATAAAAAGGGGTAAACAGTTATCAAAAAATCCCTCTATTATATTTTATAGATAGAGTTGTATATATTTCCGAAGTTTGAAGTCATTGTGTTGAAAACTGTAGGACAAGATAGATTTTGAAATTCAGTCATTTTGGGGGTGCAAAAACCAATATGGCGGCGTTACCATAGCAACCATGCAATGAAAATTTTAATTTTATATTGTTTCCTAGGTTTGAAGAGATGCTAAATTTGATAAGCTAGGTTAAAAATCTCTAAATTAAGAAACAAAAAATATAACCCTAAGGACCCGCTCCCCCCCTTAAGAAATATAGGCTTATATTTGTGTTTATAGGCATGATTTAGTTCTCTCAAGATCAAGTATCAGTTCCTGGAGTGCAGATCAGTCTCCTGAATCTGAATTCAAGGCAGCAAGTGGTATTTTTTTTACTTAACCATTCAGGTAGTCAACGTGGTAGAAATTCTGTAGTCCAAAGGTTGGCATGATCATGGTTGGTTCTTTTTCTTCTTCTTTGTTTTACAGTTGGACCCGCTTAATCGGGAAATTTCGGGAGAAGGCATCTTTTCCCGATTATCCGGGTTTTCCCGATTTTCCGGGTCTTTGCATTTTTTACTAAAAATTGGACCTCTTGTGGAAATAAATGTAAAACTCAGGCAGAGAGAGAGAGGGAAGGAAAAGATGGAGACATAGCCAGACTTCATTATTGTTGCCCCTGGATTTTCAAGAGCGTCCAACACTTGAAGCTTAACATCAAAAGACAAATCAACTCTCTTCTTGCAAGCCATCTTTCACATTGAGTGTTGTTCAATGAATAAAAGCTCTAGATTTTTAGCCACAATTTTATACACTTTCACTGAGTCTACTTACATGCAGAGGTCAACATTTTACAACTTTACAAAACAAACACAGAAAATAGTGCTCTTTCTTAAAAACCCACTTTGTTTGCACCATGTCTGGCGCATTCTACCATCTGCCCGATTACCCATTAGATCAAACACAGCTTGACCAATGTCTACCTGGAATGAACTGACCCGTGAGACCGTCGCGTGGCAGTTAGACTTCTCGAGGCCCCTCCCAAGCATCTTACTAAACGTCGCCTAAGCACAGAGCAAACATTTATCGATTACCTGTGTGCTAATTAATTCATAACGCCTGAGCCATGGGCTTTTTCTATGTCTAGACCACAAATAACATGCCGCCAACACTTGATATTGACAGTCATTTACGGATTTTTTTCCCGATTAGGCGGGTAAAATTTCCCGATTTCACGATGACTTTAGATAGAAAAAATTCCGTTCCCTGGGATTTTTCCCGATTTCGCGGGTCCGACTGTATTTTGTCAGAAGTACTAAATTACCACATATCTTTTGTCCGTTCAGCGATGCTGAAAAATTTAGTCTCAATCCGACCAAACCGTAAAAATGCATAATCCACCTCCTTGGCCAGAACGCTCCGGCACGATTTGTCGTAGAACGTTCAGGATTTTTAAGGGTTTTTTTTATTTGTTTGGACTATTAACTCTAGATGATTCAAAGTTAGGTGAGCAAAAGCCGAAAATTTATAGTGCAATGCTGTCTGAAAAGTTTGACAGTAGAAAAAAGAGTTTTTCTAACATGCTATGCAAAACTGAAAATATGTACATTTTTGCAACAACGGGCAAACTTTGCGGAAAAGGTACTTTTTAGAAAACATAGATAACTTGTTTATTTAGTTTGAAAATCATGTTAAACTTTGTATGGGGAGTAGAGATAGGTTGCTGCACATATTCCTGGAGTTTTAAATAAATTGCTTTTTTCAAATCTGTTGCAGAGAAAGATAAAGTGAATGAAAAGTACGCTTTTTTCCGCTTTGACCACAGAAAACCCGTGAGAATTGACCTCGGCCGCATGAGGTCAAACCAGAATAAACCGTAATTCTCGCTTCCGTCCCACCCCATAGATGCAAAAATCTTGCACTTCGATCTCACAGTGAAAACAACAACAATGCTTGACCTTATATTTAGTTTCGTCCAGCAAGCCAGACATACCCATCTGCACCTTGAGGCAGATTTGGATGCCTTAGACACCCCATTAATAACGTTTTTGACTGGCAGATTTAAGGGACTAGCAAATGGCTAATTAATTTGCTTAGAAAACATAGTGAATGTTGTGGGTTTTCAATTTGACCAGTACCGGTACTTCTATCTTCTACCTTACTCCCCTATTTTGTTTGTTTTTAATTTTACTGTAGGTGAAGTTTATTTTGCCTAAGAATCTTGACAAACATAAGGTTAAACATTAACCATCAACTCCTATTTTAAAAATTAGAATATACGTTAATGATAATTAAACAACAACACTCAACTCACGTAAACCTTGAAAACCATTGATATTAATGTAAACCGTGCAACTTTTCAAAAAACTCCGCAAAAATTGTTAATACGTCAAGTTGAAATAGTCATTTTAAACGATCTAATTTTTTAATAATTGATTTTGATTATTCAAAATATAACAAAAGTGCTATCTTGTATTTACGTACTTTTTATAGATAGAATTGGTGCGTCTAACTTATGCGTTTGTCTTTATAATTATATGTCCTACAGCGTTTAAATAAAAGGAGTGCAATGCCTCAATTGCTTTATCAGTAATATCACTGATAATCATGGACGTGTGTGTGTGATAACCACAGCTTAACAGAGGTGTGTCAAAGGTTGGATGCAGAAGATCATCACAGTCACATTTTGGCTATTCAGCTGCAATTAAGACAAAATACTATTCTCTACCAAAACCTTGGGAGTATCGTTGAACAAGGGTTTCTCTTCTCCCGATGTTTTTACAAGCCTAAAACCAGAAGTACAAGGAGCTAGCAACACCTTGGCAATATGGTCAATTGTAAGGGAGCTGGAGGTCGGAGCAATCCTTTGTTTAAGCGCAATTACTATGCTAAAGGTAGAAAAGTCTCCTGCTAATTATGGGCAATTAATGTCTTTAAAAAACCCCATTAAAATCGAGAAGTTGTAAATAATATTATTAAGGTATAACACCCCCTGATACTACCTATCTGCTACTCGTTTTTAATTGAAAGTGAATATTGGTTGCCCTAAAAAGTTGTGAAATGTAGTACAATTTTTTTTCTTTTTGGTCTCATATACAATGATAATGTTGAGACCAACATGGATCTACTTTAAACACGGTAATAAAGCTAGATGAATTTTTTTTTCTGATAAGTAAATGACAAATGTCGGCATTTTATCGGGTACAATAATTCTTACTTTAGCGATTCTTGCCTAAATTCTATAGCAGCAGCATTAGATGTAAATAGAGCAAAATTAAATGAATCTCATATAGCATAAAAAAATGCGCCAGAGATACTTAATTTGTGAAACTAAATCAAGTGAATGCCAATACTTGGTAGTAGAACATACAGCTAAAGCATAAACAAGCGTAACTATTGTGCACACCGAAGAGCGTTCAAACCGTAACAATTTGCAAGGGGTCGCTCTCGAAGAGCGTCCAATGCGTAAAATACCGTATCTTTAACACTAGAATAATGGAGAAATTCTGGAAAATTAAGGTTTGGCATTTCCAGGTCAGCAAAAGGGGCCATGGATTTTTCCGGTTTGACCAAACTAAGTTCATGATGGCAGGCGCGCGTGGCCAAAAGACGCACATTACGAATTTTTTCGCTTTGAACGGACATAGGATATTTCATTTATGCGCAGTCCTACTTTTTTTTGCTATGGGTATATTCTACATTTAGTGTGTTGATGTATAGGCTAAGACCAGTGAGAGGAGGTTGAGTTAAAATAAGTGATAGATAAGATTTGGAAAAAAAGATACAGCATGTGAAAGTCATGAAATTAATACCTTTGTCATTTATACAGGCTGATGTGGTAGCCAGCTTTCATGTTGGTGAAGTGATTACGTCTCTACAGAAAGCCACACTGATCCCAGGGGGCTCTGAATCTTTGGTGTACACAACTTTGTCTGGGGCCATAGGAATGCTGGTACCCTTTACTTCTCACGAGGTTAGGATGTGCTTAATACCTTCTGTCTAATATTGTGATATTTGGTTTGTTTTAGTCTCAGTAGCTCTGCTCAAATAAAATCAGCACTTATCTACTAGTATGGTTTTTAAAAATGCTTGTTGCCTTTTCATATATTTTTAACATTGTTTTTTAAGCTAGACACTTTTTGTTTAGTTTTTTTTTTTTTTAATATAATTTTAAAAGCCCTTGTTTTACATTTTTACATAAGATCCAGGCTTAGTAATTGGTGGTGAAAACTTAGGTTTATGTTGATTGCCTTTTTAATGTTCTATTTTCAACTCTTTGAAAGTTAATTAATTTCAAGATGTTTTATTTTTGTTTGATGTGGATATGATGTTTTCCGTGTTTCACCTGATTTGTGATTATAGCATACCGTTTCCTGATCCACATCATTCTTTTTATTTTAGTCTGAAGAAAATGGTTTATGAAAATACTTTCTGTTAGGATATATTGGCTGTTAGTTTCAGTGGCTCTGCCTCAAATAAAATTGATACATATGTGACGCCAATTCCAAAACAACCCAACTCAAATTGGAAATTTTCCTTTTTTGGATGGTATATCGGACCAGAAAGCATATTATAACTTCAGCAACATCAACCCATTGAGCCCTGAGCTCCTTAGTTTTACGTTTACCCTCACCTGTTACAATTCATGCAGAGGAAAGTAAAAACCCTTTTTAAAAGGTCAGGGGGGCCCCTTTGAGTTATTTTTAAACACTTAGTTTAGGCTGTGATGACGAGGGTCATACGGTATGAAAATAGTGTGTCTAAAAATAGAGCTATACCGGCATTACAGGCTCAAAAGGTTAAGTTAAAGACAGAATGCATTTATTGATAACAGTTTTTTTTTTTTTTTATGAACTTTCAAAGCAAGGAGAGTTGATTTTTTTTTTAAACCGAGAAATTGCCCGTAGCTCAGAATGGGACTGGAGGACTTCAGTTGGGTTTTCGGGATCAGGGTCACATATGACTTGCTACTCTTTTTTTTTTTTTTTTGTCCTATTCAGATTTTTTTGATACGCCAAATTTTAAGATAGACTATTTTGTTAAAGATTGGCTATGTGGACTAAACCTTAGGTCAATGTGTAATCTCACCTCAATTCTGCCTTGTACGATCAGTGAGTGCCAATGGGTCTCTACGATTTGTAGAAATTAATAAAATTAGAGCTGATTAATAAACAGCTTCATCCACCTCTTCAAAAGCACAAGTTTCCATAGTTTCTACATCAGTTTCTCATTGGTGCTAAATAGCAGAAATTCCGCTAAGTCCCAACCTTTCCGATTTTTTCCACTATCTACTACTGTCACCCACTGTTCAAGTAGATTTCTGCTATCACCCAAACAAAAAGAGGTTCAGTAACAGTCTCTTTCTTACACAGATAACCTTTACAACACTAATCAACAATAAGATTATAAATAATGTATTGGTTTGCTTCTAAAACCTGTTACATGTGATTCGCTCGTCAGTGTTCATTATCTGTGTTTTTAAAAACAGAAGTATTGTTAGATTTGTTGTGTAAGAATTATCTTTGTAAGATATCTGGGTGTCTCAATTAAACTGCTCAGTATGCCATATATGGATAAATTTAAGCTCAGGCAGTTCCAAAAACATTTTTATAAACACTTTAAGTATTCAAATATGCATTAAATTTTATTCAATCAGGGATGCAAGTTTTCCGATTTTTGCAGGAATTCCGATAGTTTAGCAGTTTTCTTTAACTAAAAAAGCAGGAAAACTTGAAGAAAATAAGACTTAAATGTTAAAGAAAACGTCCTAATTTAAGAGCCATAGAAAATCAAACACTTCTTTTCAGTTGAATAGCCGTGTGAGAACTTGTACATAGTTGTATCTATCTCTTTGAGTTTGTCTATCAAAAGTTCTATAAGGGAACTTGAAGAGTGTAAAAATTTTCCAGCTTTTTTAGCATGGGCTGCTTGCATCCCTGTCAATGTAGCAATCTTTTTGAACTTATGTCCCCCTTTTGAGTGTCAAATTTTGGGAACTGCTCATAGTGCTTGATGGTGAGAACTTAATTTTTATGTTAATTGTCCATTTGTACATTTTTGTCCATTCTGAAAAAGCTTTTCAACATTGCAAAATTTATCTTTAGAAAATTATTCATTTGAAGATATTCCATTTTGGAATATTGATATATTGTTTGATGTGGACATGATGTTTTCCGTGTTTCACCTGATTACTATGTGATTATAGCATACCATGTCCTGATCCGCATCATTTAGTGATTTTTAATTTTTGAGAGAAATCAGATAATAGATAGGACATATTTGTGATACAACCTTTTCTTTTATTCTATTTAAGGATCAAGATTTTTTTCAGCACTTGGAAATGTATATGCGGCAAGAGTATCCTTCTCTGTGTGGTAGAGATCACTTGGCCTTCAGATCATACTACTTTCCTGTAAAGGTAATAATTTTTTGTTAGGTTTTTATCTCTAATTAATCAGAGCTTATCAACTGATGTGTCTGTTCATTTGACAGACTATTGAGGTTCAATTATTTTATTCTAGTAAGGTACAAGTTTCATCTAATATATTTCCTCTTTAAAGTTTTCAGCAGTTTGATTCCTACAACAGGGCAAACATTTTTTTTTACCATTGTAGCCACCAGTTTATCTTTTCAAGCTTCTGTAGACTACTGTCAACATTTGCCACATGGCAAGTCTTTAAGGACAATGAAAGACTGTAACCTTCTACTAGAGGTGGAAGATATACCTAAAACTTTTAGCAAACAGAATGACTTCTTTTTTTTTTTTTTTTTTT
>BMAT01009950.1:187807-209320 GCA_019649035.1 Elysia marginata | reverse complement strand
TATAAATTTTCAATTAAGTGTAAAAAATAACACTGTCATGAAACTGGTCTGCTAATCTTGAAATCGGAACAACTGCGTCGGTGACCTGCCTTGTTCAATGTTCGCAGATCAGTCAGACTATTGTTTACACTAATACCTTTGAAATGTAACAGTCCTCTAGCACACACTTGCGAAAAGCTACCCCTCCGACCCACCGCCCCAGTCCTCTTTGTCTTCAAAGCATGTTAGCACTGTGGGAAAGTTTTATCATTTCACTCTGGATAAATTGGGGAGAACTTTCATAACACTGATTGACAGGAGGCTGGACCTGGTTATACATATGACATGTGGCTAATGCGTAACAGTCCAAATGACCACATCCAGGCGTTGAGACCTTCTCTGGTCTACGCCCCCTCCACTTGTATGAGCGTCTAGGATCTTCTGGGTGGGATTATGATACGTCAATTACTCAGAAGGTGTCAAAATCACGAATCCAAGGCCTACCAAACATCCGTCCTAGCCAGACTTTTTGGTATAGATATGCGAAATTTGACACCTCTTTGCACCGCATCAGTCCCTTTCCCTCCAAGACTCTCGGGTTAGTGGAATCGGTTGTAATCACACCATTAGGCGGCAAATCAGGGAAAATTTTCCCTGTATTTATCGATTGATGTTGTAAGGGGTTAGTTCCCTGTTCCAAGCTATCTAGTATGACAAGGGAGTGTGAAATGTAAGTTAAAAGTAAGGCAAACTCTGAAGCCAATATATTGGCTTGGCGCGGGATGTGGGCGGAATGTTCAAAGCCAATATAGTGGCTTGCCGCACTGGCAAACTCCTCAAATCAAAGCCAATATAGTGGCTTGGCGCGGGTCTTGGGTTAAATCTCTTCTTAGAATTGGCAATGGTTTGCTTTTGATCTGGTTTACTTTAAATGTAAGTCGCCAAAATTTTACTGTGAATGTTTTTTAAAATATATGCCCACAAGAAAGTAAAGTTATTATGTTATATATAGAACTTTTTGTACAAGTTTTAAGTTTATACCCATTTATATTTAGTTTTTAAATATTAGTACAGTACCTTTACTTTTCCCTTGTTATATGGACATTATCTTCACTAAATGTTTGTCTCGAATGACTGCTCCACTTTAAATTTAAAAAAAAGGGCATGGTAAAGTTCCCAGAGGGAGATGCATTGCTTGGCAGGTCTCATCCCACCAAAGTACCCTCTCAGTTGGAATTTAGGTAGGAGCAGGTTTTAAGAACAGGCTCCGCTCTAGTATTTTGACAAGATCGTTTACTGCCTGTCACTAGTTATTCATCTAACGCCTGAACCAGGCGAGAAAATGTCCACTTGGTTAAGCCAGTATTCAGACTTGTGGACACCTAATCTGAAGTGATAATCAAGGACAAGATCACTTTTCAAAGAACTAGTGTTAACCTTTGCTTGATGGATGTTTTTTTTGTTTTGATGTTGCTTAGAGATTTATTATAGGGCATCATTGAATATCTTTGAATCAACTATTTTTTAAACAAGATCTAGCATTTTATTTTTTAATCTTGTTAGTGTGCTGTAACTGTGCTACATATTTAAAAAAAAATCACATTAAGTACTTCAATACATGAAAATATTGCTGCCAGAACAATTTACATGATAGTTGTTCTCGTAAAAAAACGGACCGAACTTAAATTTTTCTAAATGAGCTGTGAAACAAAGATATAATTATTATATAAAAATAACCAGTGTATTTTAAATATTACCTTTAATTTTGACTTGTTTTTAATAAACATGTTTTTGATTTAATGTTGCAGCCGACATCCTTAAAAAGCGGTGACACTGTTGATGTATTTGTGTCAGCAGTTGAATCGCCCAGCAAATTTCATATTGTTGGCCATGGAGATGAGCATGTCTACTATCTTAATATGCATGAGGAGATGCAAGAGATGTATTGCAATGATAAAAACATCTATTCACTTCATTGCCCACGCCTCAACACCATTTGCTCTGTTCTTTCCAAAGATGGGCTTTGGTACAGGGGTAAAGTGATTTCCTCCCCCAAGCAAAGACAGGTTTGTGTGGCTAGATTTTAATTCATATTCTCATATGATATCACAACAGGTAATGCAAGTTTCAGACACTTCCTGTGGTTTTTTTAATCTCATCCCCCGACCCTAGGCTTCAACAAACATGAGGTATGAGTGAGAAAAGGATCCTATTTTTTTTTTGTATGGATGTCCAACAAGGTGTGAAAAAAAGTTACAGTTTTATCTTCATGTGTAATCTTGTAAAGTTGCCAGGATTAGGCCTTAAATGTGCGTGACCCCCTGATTGGAAATTATGAACTATGTGTGAAAACAGGTTGTTTGAAAATCCTTGAGGTTGTCAAGTTGGGTTGTGAATAAAGAACATGTATCATTCACCTGATGAGATATTTTTCTGCAATATTTAACAGGTATGCACAATTTTGTTACACATTTTTATCTACAGCAAGGCCTTAAATCTTTAAAGCATATAGAGCTCAACATTTCTTTTCAAGCTGGCAAGTCACTGGCTAGTCTGGATTTTAAAAATAATTTCCCTAACATTTGGCATATATATAAGGTTTGTAACAATCCTTGTAGGTAGTGCAAAGAAAACCAGGTAATCTGAAAGACAGTTAATGAGATCAAGTAGAGCATTTTCTTGATTTGTTGACATTTCCAATGTGAAGCTGAAGGTCTGTGGATAAAAAAACGCTACTAAAGAACTCAAAATGATTTTGATAGTAATGATTTTGCTATGCATTTAGTTCAGAAAACTTTTCTCAACAAGTGGGGTATGAGCTGATTGTAGCTTAAAACAATAAAAGCTTTTTAAAAAAGCAATTTAGTTTTTATTTTAGCCAAACCAAACGCAGAAAAAAAAAGGTTTTTTTATCCGCTTTTGTCACAGGTAACTGTTTACTTGGTTGATGTAGGATGTACCCTGGTTGTGGGATGTGACCGCATGAAGAAACTTCATTCCAAGTTTGTAAAGCTACCAGCCCAGGTTTGTTCTTATACTCTTCCTTAACCCTTCTTCAGGGTAGGTTTAAAGTCGTATAGCTACATCATGACCTTGGACTCCTTATGGTGCTCAGAGTTTGGTTATAATAACAGTTACTATCTGAATAACATTGTAAGATTATGTTGGGATCATCATCTTTATAGCCTTTTTCACCCAGTGTGTGTGTATTAGCCGCAAACAACAGACTCTCACTCCTTTCTATTCTGGGCTTTTCCCGTAACTTCAATCCAACAAAGTCCACCTCTTTTCAGATCCACCTAGCCTGATAGGTCTCCGCCATGTTGCTCGTATCCTACCTCTTGTCCATTGTCCTTGAGAATTCTACTGTAGCAGTGCCCTGTGCTGCTTGCTGGATCTTCATGGTGTGACCTATCTATCTCCATTTGCGCTTTGTTCCTCCTATGAAAGAGCTCTTTGTCTGTTCTCTCCCATACAATTTCATTCCAAATCGTCTCTGGCCATTCATATGTTGGGATACAAAATTGGACATTATCTCTTGAAATCTGGAACTCATAATTTACAATGATAAAATTGATAAAAGATAGAAATATTGCTCTTTTATTTTTTACATAGTTTTAGAAAACTATGGAAAACAGGCAGTCATAATTGATAATAAAAAAAAATTGATCAAAGCTAGAAATACTAAGCCCTATTGTTTGACATAACCTATAGGAAACTGGGATTCAATTCATAGTGATAAACTTCATAAAAAAAATTAATATTAACATTATTTAAAGTTATGGAACAGTTGTATATTAAAAGTTGTGCATGGCCTTGGTTGGGAAAGGTCTTAAAAATTATTTTTCTAATCCTAAAGTATGATTTTAGCTGCAAAATTAGAAGAATAAAGAGGTGTGGCAGCGTTCTGCACTAATACAAAGGACTTTGGATCTAACAAACTTTGCAGGAAAATTTATAAAATCTTTTAACCCTAGAATTGTCATGTTTTTATTTTTGCGTCTTAATTTTCATTAGCTTTAGTGCTAAAAATGAAATTCCGGCTTGTAGACTGATCGACACTTTTTTTTAAGTTAAAGCCAAAATTTGTTGAAAGCAAGGTCTCTTTAAAGTAACTGAAAGCAAACCAAAGAAGAAAGTTCTACACTATCCATCAACTAGAAATATTTTTAAAACTAGAAAAAAATAAAACAAACTCACATAGCTGTTTGTGCCTTTCATATTTATTGTAATCTCTCTATCTGATACTGTAATAGCTGTATTATTCCAGAAAAAAGGCTAAAAACCCCCCACCATTTAGTTACACCTCAATGAAGCCAAGGTTTGTTTAAAACTAATTCTTTCTAAACAAGGAAATTTATCTGTAGATTGGCTTTTTGCTGTTTGTTGAATTCAAGGGTTTGTTGAGTCCAAGGTTGTTGAATACAAGGTCCACTGTATTGTTTTTTGTCTTCTCTTTCTTAACAAGGTTTGTCTCTGAGGTTGGTCTTAAACACAGTGGCCTCTGCTCTTAAAATTGCCTTTTATGATTCTTTTTTTTTCTTCAAGAATTTCTTCTCATAGTCATATGTTCCCTTGAAGACTAAATATGAACAGTCTGGCTTAGCAAGGATCCCTGTGTCTCAGTTTTGGCCTCCTTTTGTCTTTTTCCCTTTGCCAATTTTCTATGAAAGATCTTTTTTAAGGTTCAATCCAGAATACAATAATGAGATACATGTATATTTATTTGCAAACTAATGCGGCTGGTCATAAGTCAGTTATAACTGAACTCTTCTCTTATCCATACAGGCTATCCCTTGCAGCTTAGCTGATATTTCTCCTTTAGCAGATGGAAAAGTAAAATGGAGTGCTGAAGCAAAACACTGGTGCAAGAGCAACATGAAAGCCGCTTCAGGAATAGCGAGAGTGAAAAAGTAAGTGACGGTTGGTTGTTGGTGGGTTGTTTGAATTCTAATGTCTCTTTTCAACTACAAGGTTATATCAGAGATGGCGCTTGGGACAATTGAAAGCGTGATGTATGGAGCGCTGCATACACCACACCCAGTCACATTATCCTGACACCGGGCCGACCAGACTTAGCACTAAATACATAATGCCAGACACCAGGCGGATCAGCTACTAATACCAATTTTAAAGTCCTTGGTTTGACTCGCCGGGGATCGAACCCTTATTTCCCGATCTCTGAGCGAGTGTCTTTACCGCTAGGCCACAGAGCCGGTAAAGTAAGTGACGGGCGAAGCACGTTAGTAATAGTCCTAATTTTCTGATTTTGGCATTTCTCATTCTATTCAATGCTGTAAAATCTGGTCATGCAGTTATCTTTCTTTTTAGTGCATGGCCTTCCTTCTTCTTAGTTGGCATGCCACATTTGCAGTCTAGTTGTCTTGATAATACAGTTGTTCGGGTCAGGTCTCTTGCTGTACTCTACAAGATACATAAATTATAAGAAGGACCAATAAGTTTATTCGGTAGATCCTTGTGTTGGCACTGTTGTTCTCGTAAACAGTTTCGTTAATTATATTAATTTAATTTTAGCCTCATAGAGGTCAAAGATTTAAAGCATTAAAAATCAAAACACAGACAAGGGAAAAAGGTAGACGAAAAAGTGGAAGTTCAAGTGGATATGTTGCAATTGCAACACAGTTTTAGAAAGGCCAACTTACAACCCTGAAACTTTATCAAATACAATAAAAACTATTTGGTAAAAACTGCCTCAGGTCTGAGGCAGCAGGGCATCTATGAGTTTTACCTGTCTGATAACAATGACAACTCAAGTGCCCCCATATGTATGCGAGAGGTTATCACCAGGATTTTCAGTTATTTTCAGAAAATTTGCCAGATGTAGATTGAAATAGATCTGATATTCATCTACAAGTAAATATATATGGCATTTATCAACCCACTTCACCTAGGGACTGTAGAAATAAGTGCATATGTTAATAGTTGTACTTTCTAAGGACTAAAGGAGGCTAGAAATTAATGTTTTCGAGCGTTGAAACCTAATCGTGAAAACCTATGAGGTTTCAAGTCCCTTAGGTCTGTCTAGCTATAGTATTAGTAGATTCTAGTCTAAACCTGCTCGTCAGTTTAATTATAAACACAATTCAGCCACAGCGAGGGTTTGTCCATATTTTGGGTATCTATAGGCAAGGAATACTGTGCACTCTGACCAGAATTCAATTTTAGTCGGTACTGGTAAAGATATTATATTGCACGTTGTGAAGAGGGCAGAATATAACTTTTTTTAATGTAAAAAAAAATTAGTATCGTATGCATACTTGAAAGCTTTTTTTAAAAATGAAAATATATTATTATTAGTTGGTTATGAATCCTTCTTATAGGAAGTAAAGCAAAAATTGGATTTTCTTGCTAGATGTGACACCACCTTATGTACTTTCTTACTACAGAAAAAGTTTCATTAAGTTTAAATATTACAGTATTTGGTTTTGCCGAATCAGGCCTGAAATTTTGACATTTGGGCATGGAAACACCCTGTATGAGTATGTGAGTATATGAAACTGATTGGTTTTAAGTTTCTGAAATAGGGCTTTTGTTTTGTATTAACCAAATTTTTGTTTCTAAATTGGCCCTTCTCTCTATCTGTACTAGGTGGGGTGAACCTGCAGAGGTCGTCATATGGTTAGGCAGCAAAGTGAGTGCCCTAACTAACCAAAGCATCAACTTTTTGATGGTAGAGAATGGCTTTGCCATCAGCACTGGACTGAGTTCAGTAGGGGCAACTCAACACTCTCTTTATGAGTCTGGTGGGTACTCCACTCCATCTTCAAAACGAGGTAGCAGAGGGCAGAGTGCAGGAGGCAAATATGGCAGAGCTGCAAGGCATCCTACATCCCCAACTCCTTCCTCTGACCAAAAAGATGCGGCCACTTTGAACCGCATAGCCTCATCACCAGATACTCCTAATGTGTCTCCACCACATAAAGGACAAAGATCAACTCATAGGAAGAATCTGGAGCCAGTTAGTGTTTATGATTCCAAGTCAACAAAAAGGAAAACAAAAGAGTCCCCAAAGAAAACAAAGGCTCAACTGCAAACAGCTCGACCACCTGCTGAGACTGAACAGGCTATTCGAGAGAAAGAGAGGGTTCAACAGGATATCCAAAGGGCCTTGAGCAATGACGGTTCTTGTGATGGGGACTTCAATTCTATATTTATTGAAGTAATAATCAGCAGCTATGAGTCTCCAGCAGATTTTGTCTTGAGGGTACGTCTTAAAGACAGTGTAAAATTAAAAATTATGTTGATTAATTATTCTATGAACCAAATTAACAAAAAATTTTAATGGCGGCCTTGTATTATCTCAATATGGTATTGTGTTCTATTGGTAGACACTTGGCTCTGGCACAGTGAGGCCTGGGTGTTTAAGCTCTGTTTTGGCAGCCTGGCGTTAATTCCTTTGATAACCCTTTTTTAACTCATGTCCTTGCTTCACTCAGGTGTTAAAGGAGTAAGTAAAGGTAGTCCCATACTCGACATGAGCGTAGGGGAACAAGGAGCAGGGTCCTTGTTTTTCTAGGCACACGGCATAGTGAGGTATGCCATTGCTTTCCTCGCCGCCTTTACTTTTGCCGAGTCTTAAGAGACCTAGCTACCCATCAAGTGCTGGGTGGGCACAGGGGAGCAAATAAAATTTAGCCCGGACTGGGGATCGAACCCGGGACCTCTCAGATAGCGGTCATCCGCCCTACCGATTGCGCCACTGCTCACCCCGTACTCAACTGTAAACAGTGAAAGGTCTTGTCAGCAGTGATGCGCTTACTATATTTGGATCTAAATCATTTTAAAACCGTTTTGGACCTAATTCTAGCTATGTTTGTAAAAATGTTTTAGATTATCTTCTAATGAAAGTTTTCCTAGATTTTGAACAAAATATGGCCCTTATTACTTTTCTTCCCAAGCAAATTTAAAAGATCTAGATTTTCCTGTAAAACTAACAAAAAAGGCAAAAAAAATTACCCAAATTTATAACAAGAAACAAGAACAGAGAGCATCTGTGCAGAAAGTAAAGTGTTAAGCTCGAAATTTAGCAAGCTCCTTCCTTCTTTTTTTTTTTTTTTTATGAAAGTAGCCTAATTAGCAGTGCTTTTTTTTTTATCTGGTTGGTTGCCTCACCTTTTCTCAACAAGCAAAAAGAGAGTGCTGAGATTATAAATGCTTTTGCACCAAATTTTTCCAATGAAGAAAAGAAATTTCCTTGCTTTAAAATACTCTGGATGAAAATATTGTTCCTTTTATTTTTTTAGCCAATGTCATTTTTTTTTAGGTGAAAGACAAGGAAGCCAAGCTTGAGACTCTGATGAAGGATATGCAAGCAGAATATAAAGACAGCACAACATCTCTTGATGCCAAATGGAAGGTTGGCCAGTTTTGTGCTGCCAAGTAAGATCTCAGTAGACTCCCTCATTTTTAGCTTGTCTTTTGACCTTCTGTTTACTTCTTCACATTCTCCAAATGTACAGTATGCATACCCGTCAGTTCCAGGAAGTTAATTGTTTTTTTCTAGTTCTATGAGTGCGCCAAATACTTTGGTGCTAAGCTCTGCTGTAGATTCCCAACTTTACAAGCATTCCTGAAGAATATATTCAGTTGCCTCTGCGGAGACTCCACACTTGCACATATTTTATTCCCCTATTTTCAAAGTTCTGAACATGTGTTTTGCCAATCTGTGAAGACCATTTCTAAATCTAAAGAGGGTATGGCCAGTTCTTAATCTAAAAGGTATGTTTGTTCCTTTCTGCCGAGTTTGCAGAAGTCATCTTTTTTGTTAAAATCTTTATGGTTATACATTCACCTTTCTCCTGCAGCCATCTTGATCATTGTTTTAGCTTCTTGATATGTGATTGTTGTTTCTTCTTGATCCAATCCTGAGCCTCATTTGCCAAGGTTGTCTGCCTTTTCATTGCCCTCGATGTTGCTGTGTCCTGGTATCCACTTAAAGGCCCCTAACTCAAGCAGTTTTTGTCTTGCAGTACCGACCTAGCGTAGCTAAGTATAACTACTTTTAATGTTTTGTAGATTTTGTCATTGACTATGTTCAGGGTTTCCTTGATAGCCTCTGTTTCTGTCTTGTAGTTGGTGCACCCAGATCTGCCAACATTACGTTTTGCTCGTGATTTATTTTGACGGCTCGAAAAAAATTACAGGTTATGGGCAACTACCATCAAATTACCGCGTGTTGTTAAACTCTGGTCAATATTACTCAATATGTTTCGTTTTGTACTATCACTGAGGCATACGACTATACCAAGCACGGCATTGCAGTCTTGACCCTGAAAAAATGTCAAGGATAGGCTAAACGAACCAATGAAGAATGTAGAAAGTAATGAAACTGAAAGTGAAATTGAAAGTACATGATTTATTGATTTAGGCCTAATCAGGACAAACTCGAGTACTCTATAAATGATGACGGAAAGAAGAAAGTGCTTAACAATGTACATATTGTTTCAAATCAAAGCGATTGGATGATAAAGGAATTGTAAAATGGGTGCAAACCCAAAAATAGGTTTCTTGATGATGATGATTATTTTGAGACTATGCCTGTCACAGTATCAAAACTAAACATTGGTAGATTTTAATGCTATTATAAATGATCAGGACTAGATCTAGACAATGATGCTTGGTCTAGATCTAGACGATAGATCTCGACCAAGCATCATCATGAAAAAAGTTGCTGAAGACATAGGATACAGTGGTGTCACAAACTCACTTAGCAAGAATTCATTTATAATTTTAAGTACAAAATTATCTAATGTATCCAGAACCTAGATCTAGATCTATGGTGTGCCAAACAATGACTAGTTAGTGAGTGATAAAAGAGAATAAGAAAATAGCATCTATAAACGAATACACAGAGCACTATCATGCGTCATGTCTGACATGATGACAGATTGATCCTTAGTAAGGATCTCATGTGCTATTTAAAAAAACAACTAAATTCTCTCTTTCCATATAGTATGCTCTCACCATGGTCTACACATTTGTGGCATAGACCTAATGAGTAGGATACATCAGTTTATTGTATACTTTTGCAACATTTAGTTTTGGAGCTCTAACTTAGAGGGTTGCCTTACCATTTAAACTTTTGAATATCACTGTTTATATTCATAATACTGTAAATACATGTAATTGAACTGGCACTTATTTTTTCATTTTAACTATATCTAGAGTTAGAAGATTGAATGTAACTAGTTTGACATGATACTTTGTTTTGTATTAGAAGATCATGACATAGTTAGTTCTTCTCTCTCTTGTTTTTCGCACCCTCCCTCTTAAACGTACTGTGTAGGGAAATTCCATTTAAATGTTGCGATTTTACTGTGGACTTTGAAAAATTATTACCAATGAAACCTAATATTACAAAGAAGCAAAATATAGGTTGGTAGGTGTGTGCACCACATTCCGCAGGCAAAAGATCTTTCTAGTGTACTTCCATCTGCAGGGATGCAAGTTTTCCGATTTTAATCGGAATTCCGATTTTTTCGTCTCCCCCAATTTTTCCGTTTTTTCCGATTTTCGTTTTCCTTCTCCAACCAGACAATCAGCAACAAAAAAGTCAGAAAAATTATAAACTTATTAAAGTAAGAACTTAAACAGAGAAAAGACGACCGGAAAATCGGAAGCGAATTACAAACCTTTTTCCGATTCTATGGCGATACCGATTATTTCTTTTTGTATATCCGTTAGTCGATTTCCGTTTATATTTTATATAAAATAACCTCATCGCCCGATTTCTTTTTGGTGATGAGTTCAAAACTGTCCACACAATGGCCAATTGGCGTAAAAGCAAAAGTGAAAGTGTCTTACCGATAATTTTTCTTGTTTATCTTTTGTATACTCAGTGTAGATCTAGGCCTAGTCATAAATAAAGTGATCTTACGAAAATACGAACACATGGTTCTATGACTGTTCAAAACATCGAGTGTCCTTTATGCTCTCTTACATTATGATTACATCTAGATCTAGCCCCGAGCAATCTTGTGCACTTCGTCTTTTTTAGCCAAGAGCGATCTTGTTCAGTGATATTTCATATTGTGGTTGCTGCACCTCGTTGACCTTTCTAGATCTGTTTAACTTTCAAGCAAGTGCCAGGCTAGAGGCTTAAACTCTTAGCTCTAGTAGTCTTACTCTTCAAATCTCGATTAGATCTATTCTCTCTCTATATAGATCTAGATTAGACATGGAGAAACAGTGTAGCTAGTCATTAACTGACTTCTAAGCAATACTGGCTTACACTAGAAAATGTAGATTTTGATCATGGTGGCCATTCCAAGTCCAGATCTAGCCCAAATTAAGTTCTTGGATCGGAAACCTACTACCTCACATTGTGTTTCTATTTCAAAGAACAAATGAAGGAGAAAGACATCAATGGAGACTTTCATTCTAGTTATAGCAGGAAAATTTCGGACGAGGATGGTGTTGCATGTTTGCTGTGTAAAAAGAGAGTTTCTTACCAAACTGGTAGCAAAATCGTTTTTGCTAGGCACTGAAAGGCTGGCTTTAGTAATCAGAATAGCGCGCGCTCGGAAACTTCCATAAAAAATTTCCTGCTTTTTTCTCATGAGCTGCTTGCATCCCTGCATCTGGTAAAGGAGCATAGACTCCACAACCTCCATTTCTCACAGCATCAGCGGCAGAACCATCGGTGTAGATTCATCCATTCCTTGATTGGGTACTTCATGTCCAGGTGTTTATTTGTAAAACCCATTATTTCTTGAGCAAGTAAGGTGGTCTGGTCTTCTTTGCATATCTGCCTCTTTGGAACCCGGCCTGTTCTTTTATCAAGATGTTTTTTATTTCAAGATACCATGTCATTCTTGTGTTCACCATTCTTTCCAGTTTTTACCTTCCATTTACTAAAACAATTATTTTTTAAGTGTACAAGGTTTTCTAAAAAAAAAGTTCCTCTGAATTGAAATTTCCATTTCCGGCCACGTTATTGCACCATTTAAAGAGAAACAGGTAATCTCAATTGAAGAAAATGACTATTATGCTTTGCCAGGAGTTAAACTATAGTATATCCAAAGATGGATTCTTAGAAGGAGCAAAAAAATTCTTATTCTTGTTATAATCTTCAAAAAATGGCCACTGAAACCCACAAAATATGGAACATGCTTAACAGAACATAACAAAAGTCAAATGGCCTGCTTCAATTGGTCCTCAAAATCTTGCAATGTCTATTTAATAAAGAAAAAACCATGAAGTCCAGTTAATTATACAATGTGAAGTGTCAGTTGAAATCAGAATCTGTCAAACTATTGATAAAACCACCCGCGATGTTGGCAAAGCAAAAAAAAAGGCTTTCCTTTAGATCTTGTAAACATAAGGAGATGGACATAGTTTGTTCCATGACAAGGCACCTCTAGAAATAGTGGAAAATGTCCATCAGTTCATCACAGCTACTTATATGAAAATTCTGCTTCATCTGCCCTACTCACCAGGCCAATTTTTTTCTGTTTCCATGTATGAAATATGGATAGATAGGCAAGCATTTGAAAATATTGTAGAGATAGAAAAAGCATTGCAGAAAGCCCTCGCAACTAATGCAAGTATCCCCAAAAACCAGGTCCAGGAAAGTATCTTTTGCTTGAAGAATTGCTGGAATCGCTGTATTGATACAGGATGGTTATATTTTGAAGGATTTTATGAGGAATGAAATGCAATGTGATGGATTTTTTAATACAGCTTCATTATACAAAATTTTTTAATCAAATCTCATTATCTTGATTTTATACAATTTCAAATATACTTTATGAAGCAGCCTCTTTGAATTGTGGTTTTTCTCTGTATTTGACCATGGTCTTGCTAATATTTGTAATCCACAAATCATGTAAAAAACATGTTAAGTATTCCAAATTTTTAAAATATAATCATAAATCATTTTTTTTATTTTCCCTCAGACGTCCCATAGATAACTTTTGGTACAGAGGGAAGATTCTTGAGTGTGATACAGATTATTTAATTGAAATGGTGGACTATGGCTATAAGGAAGTCATTGATGGGGCTGACATACGTATGCTAGCAAGACCTTTGGGAGCATTCATGGAATGTGCTGCTGTGCGGTAATTTTTATCTTTTAGCATTTTTCTCAAGAACTATGATAACCAAGTTATTAGGTGGTTAAGTTATATGTCATGAATTGGTTTACAATCAGAATAAAATGATTGTGTTGTAAAAATTGACTCAGAAGTGATTAGCATGCTACATTCAGTGTTGCAGACAATGAATGACACGCTTCTAAAAGTATTGTATACTATAGTTATAGAACTTGATCATTATTCCTCTTGGTCAGAGTAATCTTTGGCTCTCAGTTTCTGATCTTTGTAGGATCTAAACCATAGTTTGAATCCTTTGTGGGAGGCACATTTGTCAAAGCATTTTATTTGTAAAGAAAACTTAAAGGATTAAGGGATGAAGAATATACCAGCATGAAAGCCTACTTGTTTTACATTATACATAAAGTATGCGCAGATCAAGATGACAAAATTTGAATAGTTTTCTGTGTTCAGAACTTTTTGTAAATGATTCATCATACAGAGATAAACTACAAATTAGTGTTATGAGCTACACACAATCTGAACAGAAATAGTCATCCTAAGCCTCTGTAGTTTGGGATATCTTGCCTCAAATTCTCGTTTTTTTTTTTCCCAAGACAGATTTGATATTTTCACTGAAATATTCCTGCTAATAATTTACTTTCTAGCTAAAATTTTCAAGTTATCTTTCTCAGGTGTCACATTGCAAACCTTTTGCCGGCTGGCTCAGTAGATCCCACAAAGTGGTCAAAAACTGCTATTGAATTCATGAAGACAGAAACCAAAGACAGGCAAGTGAACGGGTTTGTCAAAATATGAGGGCTGTTACGGTCAGGGAATTTTTTTAAGTGAAATTTTTTATTCAGTTGGAAAATCATGTAAATCAAGGGAAAATCTATTCATCCTTTAGAGATAAGCACTTTTGAACATACAATGTTATTGCTTTGTGGCCATCTTCAGCATTTTCTTTAGAAAGGTCTTAAACAGTTACACAAACAGTCCTCAATAATCTCCTTGGTGTGATTTAGCAGCCAAAGGACAGAAAACTTTGAACAGTTTAAACTGATACTATCTTGGAATTGATCTTCCTCTTCTGCTTCTATTTGATAATCAAGATTTGTTCTCCTAATCTGCTAGTGACAATACGGAGTAATTTACAACTGGTGGTGTATTTACCTTTTAAAATGAAACCGTAAGGTTTGATCTTAAACACAACACAGTGAATTACAATAAGATTGTTTTATCTTACTCTTATTCATATTTTTCCATCAATATTTCAGGAAACTCTTTATCAAGCAAGAAGGAGATATAAATGACCTGGGTCTACCCATTGATATTATTGTAGAAACTGAAATCGCAGAAACAGCTTTTGATCCAGCTATAAGAACATACCATTCACTGCGTCAAACTATTCTTGATAAAGGCCTTGCAATGCCCACAAAAAGAAGTTCACAACCTTCAACCCCAGATGTCAATGCTTGTGAACCCTTTCAAAGGGTAATTTTTGAAGTAAGTGAAGAAGTTTATGGGAACAAATAGAAATGTATACCTTATCATCTTCTTTAAAAAAAAAATTTAAGCTGTCAAAGCAACCCATGAGATTTTGCTATGATAAGCAATCTGAAAACACATTAAGTCTAATGCAGTCGAGTCCATGTCTTGCAACCAGTCAAAATGAATCTTAAGTCAAAATCAGAAAGTAATTAGATATTTGTACCACTGAAAAGCTTTTTTTTACGTTCAAATATAACATAAAAAAAAGCTTTATCATGTTGCTTCAGTGTAAAGTTACAGTCATTTGAAGTCAGCAGGGTTAGGACTTGTGAAATTTTAGAAAGGGAAGAAAATTATGTTTAACTATAAACCCTATCCACCTGAGTCTAATTTCACCCTGCACCTGGGCTAAAATGATCTTTTTTTCCATGTATTAGCATGTGTGTATTTGTTATTATCAACTTCATTGCTTGTCTGACTTTCTAAATAACTCTCCACAAAAATCCAGTTCATCATCTGATCCTGAATCCAAAACACAAGCTAAAACTTCACTAGCTGCCATACACCAGCATTTTCAGCTTCACATGAAGCTAGTGGCTGCAAAACTGACCTTTTCATCCTGAAAAACTCGACTGAAAAGCATGTATTTTAAATTCTATAGGCGCAGTCATTTGCCTAGAAATGTGAGCAACTGTTAAATGTCACATGATTGGGCTAAAAATTTTCATTGGTCATCTGAAAAAGGCATTTAAAGCCCTAGATACAGAGCTCAGCCAAGCGACCTCAGGGTTGTACTTGGTAAATAGTAGTGTAGCGCAATGGGACCTCAAGGTTGCACTCAGGTTTGTAGGGTTGAATTTTGGACAGCTCCAAATGTGTAAAAAGCCTTAGCAACTATACCAATTAAAATTAAACACATAAAACCTGAAATTTCAACATGAACCAGGTGTGAAAACTGTTCAGAAATGGTGTTGGCACCAATATTTAAAATGAAAAAAAAATTGCTTTCTGAACATCCATTAAACTATGAATGCCTATATCTCAAAACTTTTGACTCAATTGAATAGAATGCGAGACCTATAATGACTAGGGTTTAACATCGGCTCTGATAGTAAAGGCATTTTTCCATGCCTTTTTTTCTTCTATTAAAAATCAATAAACTTTCATTGTTATAACAGTACCAGTAACTTCCATTTCTACTATAACGACACTCTGGCTGGGTGGAGCTATGAACTAAACAGGCAGTGACTTGGCACAAATTGAAAGGCCTACATTAAAAAACCTAAGTAACGCCTCTTTAGTCTGTCTGCAGTGATTTGTGTGCTAACTTTTCACCTCGTGGTCACCATAGTGGCGCCAACACCCCTAGCCCTGCCCTTCCCCTTTCAGAAATCTTATCCTTTATTATCATGCCACCTGCCGTAGACCTATCTGAGTGCCTGTATCCATTACAATATAGTCGCGTGGTACTTGCAGTTATGTCTATGATAGGTCTAACAAAGCACCACAACCTTTTGCCCATCCCACTTCGTGGGCTTGAAGTTTGCCCTACCTTTCTAACAGTCAATAGGTCAGTTCTTTGTTCTTTTATTCGTATCACTACTGATCTGCTGCACTGTAAGCATCTCCTAAGCTTAGGGGGATAAACAATAACAATAAAATCTGTACAACACGCCAGGCCAAAGTTGGGTCTGTGTAGGTAAAGTGGGGAGAGAGGGGTAAATATAGAATAGCATGCATAATTATGATGGAAACTAACATACTTCTGTGTTCTTGAATCGCTCTTCACCATAAAACTTGGCTTCATTGAACTTTTGGCCTCTGTTTAGCATGGGCCTGATTGTGATCCAAGCAAGGGTAGCAATCTTTACTTAGTAAAAAATCATTGCTTAAGTCCTTCTTCTTCTTACCCTCTGTAGGCGTTAATTTTAGATGCCTTTATCGTCTTCTGTTATAATGACACTATAAAAAGTCCCATTTCCCATTATATTAGAGTTCTACTGCACATTTTTTTACTCAAACATTCATGTTTTAACAAAATTACTGTAACTAAAGATTCAGTCACAGCCCTTGTTTAATTCTTCTCCCTGCTGTGCTATAGCAAGGTTCCTTAGTCCGAAATCGACTGTATATTTAAATAGCACAAATTTTCAAGTCTTAAGTTATTTTTTAGTCACTAATTTGTTTGCTTCATTTAAGCATAATTATTATTTGATAATACAAGAATAGAGCAATACCCTAAAATACATGTTAACAAAGCTCCATGGCCATAGTTTGAGTAGAAGTAAAAGACAAGAAATATGGTAAAGTTGTGTGAGTTACAGCAACCAGAGCCAATGATTCGCCAATATTTTTGCATTGTATATATTTTCTTTGTTTCTGATGTTAATTAAAGTATTCTGTAAGTTTCAACCTTCAACACTATTTCTGCCTTAGATTTCTTAACTTGCATGTTGGCTACTTTGTTATCCACGTAACTTTGCGGCCCCTTCCCCACCCTCACCCTTTCCATTTTTTAAATCTTCTCTTCCTAAAGAAACAGTCTGAGCTCAGTCAAACAACTTCAGAAGCAATCAATACTCCTACAAAGGAAGATGCATATATCCCCGAAGAGATGGTGCCTAATGCATCAGAGCACACACATGCCAAGCCAACACCTTCTGCTCAAGAGGTGGAAGAGCAGAGTAGTGAGGAATATGTAGAATCTTTTGAACAAGTGCAGGTTTGTTCTGAAGTTAATTTTCCTTCAGTATTACAAATTTGAAATGACCAGGGAAATATAAGCACATCATTCATTTGTTTTAAAGTAAAATCAAGTAGAAAGTACATTACGACCTGTTTTTAAAGAATTAAGAATTTTTAAAACAAATAATGGCAGACTACTTATTTGTTCACTTTGAATGAGTAGAAAAATACATAGGTATACAAGTTTTCCAATTTTTTATGGAATTCCAATTTTTCAGCTTTTTAAAAACCAGTTTTCTTTACCAAGAAAATTAAAAATTGCTTAATAAATGATAAAGAAGACCTCTGTAGTTAAGAGTTTGGAAAACTTAACACTTCTTATAAGTTGTAAAGCTTTTTAGTAGGCCTACACAGAAATGTATATGATGTTTTAGTTGAATCATTATTTACACACACACATATATATGGCTTCCCTTAGATTGAACTCATATGTAAGTTGGATACTCTCTCATTATTCTTGACTTTTTATGTCAATTTCAGAGCCAACCCCTTGTCCTGCCAGATTATCCATCCCTGCCAATCAATGAACCGATAGAGGTCTTCCCTACTTATATTGACATGAATGGAGTCATTTATGTTCAACCAAAAGAGTGGGAAGATAATGTAATACACCTGGACTATGAGCTACAGCGAATTTATTCCTCAGTGAGAGCATTTGCTGCTTACATTTTTAAAAATTCTATTGTTGGAAACGGAAGTTTTTTGTTTAAAGAATTCTGTCTAAGTTTTAAATTTAAAATAAGTATCGGCTCATTGCTAGTTTTTTTTCCATTGATTTTCCCACATATATATGAAAATTAATTAAATAGTAATCAATATGTGGTTTTGCCGTATGTATGTTCTTTCAGATCAGCATTGTCCCTAGGAAAGAGTGGCAGGTAGAACAAGCCTGTGTGGCTTACTATGCGGCAGATGATCGCTGGTACAGGGCAGTTGTCAAAGAGCTTGTAGATGATGAAATAAAGGCAAGTTACGAGTTTTTCATTTTTAAAAAAAAATATCTTATGTAAAGAAAACTGAAATTTGAGAGAAGGCTGTGGATTTGATTACTGTTTGAGGGAATATCATCATCATAACATGGATATGAGTCACTTCCCAATGATACATGCCTAAAGTCTTTGTATAAACTTTTCTGAGTAGTAAGTCCCTACATTTAAAAAGATTCTTGCACAGCAAAGCTATAGTTCAATATTTGAACTAATACCGGTATTAAACCAAGTACATGTTTTCTCTTTTTTGAGTGCTTGTTGAATATCATAATTTTCTTACATTGCTAAGCATATTAAGACTATACAATGTCAATACTACACTTGTAAGTTTTTGTAAATTAGTGGATGTTCTATATCCCAACTAAATTAAGTTCCATTTAAAACACAACTTTCATTACCATTTACCATTCATTTGTGTCTATATATCTCAATGCTTTTTTCAAGAATAAGTGCAGACATACTAGTCGTAGAACAATTAGCACCAACTTCTTTAATACCTGATTTAAGAATTTGGATGCAGTATTTTGTTCTTTGACACATGTATTTTTAGTTTTGACTGATAATAAGCCTTTTTCTTTCACTTATCTTACAGGTACATTACATTGACTACGGGAACTCAGAAATTGTCAAACCAAGTTGTATGAGAGAAATGTTGCCAGAATTTGGCAAAGTCCATCCATTGGCTCTGTACTGTGAGCTATATGACATAGTGCCAAGTACGCTAGACAAAACATGGTCTGTGCCAGTCCTAGAATACATGCATGAACTGATGGTGAATGTATGGTGCCAAATGAAAATTTTCAAAATGGAGGAAAACAGCTGTCTACAGGTGATATTATGACACTGCCCCTTTTTTCCTCACATACATATTACAGATATTCCTTGCATTCTTATGTCTGTCTAGTTAAAACTTTTTATCTGTAGCCTTTTTTATACAAACATAACAAAAACAAATGTGCTGTCTACAGAGTTAATTCTACCTTCTAGGTTACACTGCAATTGTTCTCCATACCTGCATTGTTGCATAATGTTTCCTGTCAAACAGTGCTAAAAAAACAAGAATTTAAAAAAAAGATAAATATTAAATTTTGTATTTTTTTCAAGGACATGCCCACAGCTACTACCAATGCTATAATACAGATCAGAAGCTTATTTTTGTTCTTGTTACAGAATCCATAGCTTTAAACTGCTTTAGATTGAACAAGTTCTTGCTCTCTCTGTCTTAGTTAATACATTTGTAACATGCCATCTGTAACAATTCATTAATTTCTGAGAAAAAATTATTGTTATAATATTCAAAATTGCTGGAAGAGCTCAGCACACATAGGCTGTATTCATCTTTCCATTCAGATTTAACATTAAGTCACCTTTTTTCACAAATAACTTTCCACTGTTCAGGATATGTAGGTGAATAAGTTGTAGTCTTTTAAATTGTAAAGTATATTTCTGCTTTACACACTTTTTCATTAGTACAAGTCCCTCTACTTAATTTTTTTATGGTAGGAATATCATGCTGTTTGCATTAAGGCAAATGTCATAAAATCTAATCTTCTGTAATATTCTTTTCACTAAAAATGTTGAAATCATTTGCAGTTTTTCAGCTTTCTGTTATCTAAAGATTATAATTATCATTCTGTTTCTTTATCCAAAAAATTGTTAAAACAGGTATTTAGCAGCTTACCTTTGACAGATATAACTAGATAGTTTTTGTTTCTAGTTTTCAACTTTTTTCCTTTACAAAATTAAATGATTCTGTTGGTGCATTCCTTTCTGTTTCAATTAGGTTGAGCTCATAAAAACTAACGGGATGGATCTGGGATGTCACCTTGTAGAGCAAGGAATGGCCTCAAGGAATAGTGATCTAGCCCCAGATTTTGAACGCAGTGCTCTCATCACCCAGGTCCTTGCTGCACACAACCCTTTCCCTATCCAGGAACTAGAGGGGTGTGGAGAGAATTTTCATGCTACACTGACCCATGTGGAGCTACCAAATCTTATCTACCTGCAGAAAGTCAGGGTAGCAGAGTGAGTAAAGGAGAAATTTTTAGAGAAATAGCCTGAGCTGTAAAAAAGAACTCTTGGGCTACCCAACTATAGCCTCTGATTTGTTTTGCTTTTTTTTTTTTTACATATAGTCAGTGTCATTATTTCTTTTTNTTCTTTATTGCTTTTGGGCAGTCTATATAATGATCATTCATTGACATCAAGGGGGAACGGGTCACAGCAAAATCACTATATTTATCACTCAAGTCAGAGGAAGAATGTATAGAGTCCAAACAGTGTTGCTATTGTTAAAATTTGTTTTTTAGTTCTTGAATTCATAATGTAGTACTCAATTTGCACAATGCCATGTTTTCAAAACTCAGAAAGATGAACAAAAGTACTCACCAGATTTAAAACCATTTTGTCACATATATTGGGTGATTGTAAACCTTTACCACCATTTGTGATGTGATAAGAAGTACATCAAATTCAGAAAAATTATAGATAATTAACAGACAAATAATTAAAGACTATGTTTTCTGTTTTCCAAAGTATTGAAATCTTCAGCTTCTCTAGTCTGCGTCAATAAACCCTACGGTGTATTGTTGTATGCCAACAAACATTTTTATTTTTTAATTATTTATTTTTACCTCATCTATACAAGCACACTTGCAATTATTAAAATGTTATTAAGGTTGCAATGATTTCATGCACATTAAAAAAATTTTCCTGTCTTTGGTGTATTTAATTTTTTAGACCAGAAGAACTTGATTTTGTCCAAAGTGGAGAGGTTGCCAAGATCAACGGCATGGTTGATGAATTTGAGATCATGACTAAAAAGCTTAACTCATGTAAATCAATGCCTTTGTCCCAACTTCCAGGTGTGGGATTTATGTGTGCAGGTTTGTGCAAGCTTAACTATTTTTTTTGTCTATATTAGCCTTGTCAGAGTTCATTTAAATTGACAGGTTTCTTTTTTATTTTAAGCTGTAATCTGGTTCTCATATGGTGAGAATACAGAAACTTTCCTGTTTCCAAACTTTTAAATATGTCTTGATTTAGTACCCCTGCTGATTGACCGTTCTTTTTTCACTATTGACATCATATTAAGGTGTGGGCGCGTGAGATTGTGTGTGCCCCGTGTGTAATTTACTCGTGCAAGCATGTGAATGTGAACATTACTTTTCCTTCTACGGTACTTAAATATCATTTCTATAGATGTTATTTGCATAGAGCATTCTTTTTTATTGGGTTCAGCTACAGACTTGTAT